>VVHJ01035382.1:19199-30339 GCA_015107715.1 Tylochromis polylepis
GGAGTTTGAGTGGGGGGGCGGGGGGGGGGGGGCGCACAGAAACCACAGCGAGGAGGTGGAGGTGGTGTCTTTGTGGTGACAGTGGTCGAGTTACATAGAAAATGAACAGAGGGAGAGGGAGAGGGCGTGTCGGCCGGTAGAACAGGTTTGGGCGAGGCGGTCAAGTGAGCTTCACACACAGCGAACCAGAGAGAGAGAGAGAGCAGAGTCAGATTTGTTTCCATTTCAGAGAAGAAGAAGAACACGGCGGCGGCGACCAACAAGCATACAGGTGAGTCCCTGAAACCACTTTAAATCCTCCCTAGTACAAATACTACAATACAGCTACTTCAGCTGAACACTGGAGTAGTAGAAGTAACCCTGTAGTTGGTTACTGCAGTACTTCTGGTTTATAAGTACTTTGATTCACCTGAGAGGACTTGAAAATGTGACTGAAACCTCAGTATAGTGCAGTACTCTGCCATACACTACAGTGCACTGTAGTACAGTACAGTACAGTAAATCAAAGTAAAATGCACTACAGTACTGAATTTACCTGCTCTTTACTCCATCATATGTGGAATCAGACCTCTGACTGTGTCTAAATACTTAAAGTACTGCAGATTCTCTTAGTACTTAACTTGTAACCTGTGGTACTTTTTACTTCAGTTAAAGTTTTGAGTACTTCACTGCTGACTTCATGTGATGACTCAGAGTGTCTACACCTCACAGCCACATTCATCCAGGTAACACACCTCACCTGTTGGTCCAGGAGTGTCATCAAATGGTGCCTTCACTTAAAGCAGGAAATCTGGGCCTCGGTGAATTAATCTAATTTCAGTGTTGCACGAGCTAATCAAATTCAATCATTCAATCAAATTTAAAGGGCAGATGTTTAGGGGTGGGGCTTTTGGCAGCATCACTGAGTACAATCACATACTCCAAGGGTCACAAGTAAAAGTGTACAGCAGAGGAGGAAGTACTCAGATCCTTAACTTTGTTTTACTCTGTGAACTGTGTACTCAGTTACTCAGTAAAAGTACTCAGTTACTTTTATCATTTATTCAGTAATCAATCACTCCTCTTATTGGTCAGATCTGATCAGAACTCACTCTGATCGGCGCATCAGTTCTGCAGTAAGTGTACTCATTGATCACCTGTATTGATCTGTTTCCTTTCTCAGAGGTCTCTTCCTGCACTGCATTAACTGACTGGCCAGCTGCCTGATTGGACACAATTTTAGCCCCGCCTTCTTCTGACGTGTCAGCATGTCCTCAAATATCAATGTCTCCCTGGAGAACCCCTACGGTCAGGTAACCATTCCACGGGCTAAGCTCCACTCCTCCAGTGACTCCACAGTGATCGCCAATCCGATGGTTGTGACCAGCAATGAGAACCCATACCAAGTGTCGAGCTCCGCCCCCCCGCCATACACGGTGAAGGAGGATGGAGGGGGGGAAGATGAAGGGGGGAGCTGCCGTGCCTGCTGCTACCGTTGCAGGAGAAAGAAGTGACATCATCGCAGCAGATCGTGATGTCATAACAGTAGAAGGATTGTGACTGGCTCAGATTTATTTATTTGTTCTTCCTGAGGAAACAAGGATGGAAGGAAATGAGGAAACAATGAAGTAAAGAAGGAAACTTCATGAACTGGAGGAAGTTTTCTCGCTGCGGCCATTTTGTGTCTCAAAAACTTCACTTACATGTTTGTGAAGCTCAGTCCTCCACTCCTCACCACCATCCTTACCCAGAACCGGGATTTCAGAGGCCATGGGGACTTCTGTGGTTACGAGCACTTCAGGGGTCATAGGGCCTTTGTGGTGCCCTGTGGACTTTGGGGGTCATGGGGACTTCGGGGGTCACAGGGACTTTTGGGACTCAGGGTCTTTTTGGGGTCCTGGGGGGGGTTTGCCCTTGATGTTTTGTTTTTTTTTTGTTTTTTTTTTACTGGCAGTTTTTTGATCAATACATATAAAAAAATATTGGGGATGATATTTAGACACAAAATGGCTGCCACTGAACTGCAGTTTCACTTCTGTGCCATTGTCAAGAAACTTATAGTTTTGATGTTTTTCCTGTAAACAAGATTATGTATGGTTTTATAGTGTTACAGGATATAATCAATATGTTGGATTATAATTGATTATATCTTATATCAGACAGAGGATCGATAAGTTGTTCTGCAATGTTCTACATGGTTATATAGTGATGTCTGAATTTTTTCTGACGTTCAGAATTCAGCTGAAAAAATCTTTAAAACATTCAATTCATTGATTGAAACTTTACTGATTATTACAAAAGTTCTTGATCATTACAAACTCCAAATGAACTGATCATGAAATATTTTTTATCAGGTTGTAACGAAGCAGCTGTAAATTATACTGTTTGTTTTTGTTTTTCTTGGTGATAATGATGATGAACGTTTGTGTGTTGTTTTTTTGTTGTTGTTTTTTTGACACATAATTGGGATTATTCTTGTTTTGTTTTTTGTTGTTGTTTTTTTCTGTTTTCATCACCGTGATGATGACAAATCAAATGAACCAATCAGAGCACAGGTCATCATGAGGTCATCATGTGGAATAAAATTTTAAATTTACATCTTCATCTCTGTTGCTGCTCGCACAACATTAAATTCTCAGTAACTGTGAGCCGAACATTTCTCTCATTTTTAGAGTCATTCTTATGACAGGAATTTTTACAAGTTTTATGATAATCATCATTAATTATTGTTAAAATGTAAGGTCACCATTTAATTATTTTACTGTTAACAATGAAACAATTATTGATGATGTAGTTGATCATGTATTGTGATCGGAGCTGACAGGAGGCTGAACCCTGCCCAATTTGGATCTTGGACCTATGATTTGATCCACAAGCATAAACTAACATGTATAAATCTGTACAATGGCTTGCATCACAAATGTGTTCTCCAATTAAACACAATGAAAAAAATTATTTGAAGATGTAAATTATTTTAAAATGTGTGACTCTAAACGTGAGTAAACAGCAATCATTTAACTTACAAACATCATTTTCACTTTCAGAGCGTTCTGTTGGTACAAATCTCTAAAAATACTTGTGACTTTCTTTTCGTTTGCTTACATCATCAAACGTGGGTGCATGAATTGGGTGATGTGTACGGCTCACGCTGCATGTGTGCAATGAGTTTTGGAGGTTTTTTGTAATCCATTTATTGAATAACAAAAACATGGCACAGTACAGTAAATCATTCATAATTAGTGTTGCAAGCAGACAAGTGCAGATGAAACAAAGGAGCAGAAAGAAAGAGACAAACAGTATATGTTGACAATAATCAAATGAGATATATCAAAAAATAATAATAATAAAAATAAATAAATTATAAAATAAAATGAGATGAAATGAAATGTGCTAGGGGTTAACATTTAGTTTATATTTTTCAAAAGTGTCGCTCAAAATTGAACCTTTGGACGCTTTCATGAATTTCAAGGAGAAGTTGTAATAAATCAATTCTCTGTGAAAGATAGTGAAAGTATGCCTTCAGGTTGGGGAACAGGTCATTCAACTGTGTCCCATGGAGTGTCCTGTGGGGGATGCATCAAGAGTATGGGGTGAATGCCCTCATGCTACGGGCCATTCGATCCATGTACAACTGTTGCAGGAGCTTAGTCCACATTGCAGGCAGTAAGTCCGACTCATTTCAGGTGGGTGTTGCATTCCGCCAGGGCTGCCCTTTGTCACAGATTGGGTTCATAGTTTTATGGACAGAATTTCTAGGCATCGCCAGGTGGGGGAAGGCTTCCACTTTGGTGGCCTCAGAGTCTCATCTCTACTTTTTGCAGATGATGAAGGGATGAGGCCCCGACCCTCAGTGTGGTAAGGTGTGATAAGGTGTGGAGCTCAGCCATCCGGAAGGGGCTCAGAGTAGAGCCATGAGGCCTCCGCATTGAAAGAAGCCAGACATGCCTGGACCCAGGCATGTTCTTGAAGCACCTGGACCAGTTGGTCCAGGCATGTCCTATCTGGAGGAGACCCAGGGGCAGACCTAGGACACACTGGAGATATTATATCTCTCGACTGGCCTGGGAACACCCCAGTGTTCCCCCAGATAAGGTGGAGGATGTGGCTGGGGAGAGGGAGCTCTGGGCCTCTATGCTTAGGCTGCTGCCCAGCCCCGGGTAAGCGGAAGAAAAATGATGGATGGAAGGACTGATGGATGTAGTCACTTTTCAGGTAATGGAAGACATTTGTTACATCTGACTCGGACCTGGACTCAAACAGGACACTGGGTTAAAATGTTAGGTTTTATTGCAGGCAAAGAGGATAAACAGGTAGTATTGTAAGGCAGAATTTTCAGAGTGGCATTTGCAGAGGAGCAGGCAGGTTATCCACTGAATTTTCTACACAGTTATTTCCACTGAAGCCTCACCTTCAGATTGTCCTGATTGTCCTTCAGCTATTAAGGGGGAAAGAGGAGAAAGAACAGTTAAAAAAGTAATTGCCCCTCTTGATAAATCATAAACTTATGGCAATTAAACATATTTTTTGGAAAACTGGGATAGGTTTCACTTCCACACCCAGGTCTCATTATTGTCATACTATTGACATATATATATATATATACTATTGACATATGACATATTGTCATATGTCTGGCACAGACATAAAACCAGTATAGGTTTTGAATAGTTCTCTTGTTTAATTAATAAAACCATCACTCAAAAACTGTATTTTTTTCATGGTTCTGAGTCTCTGACCCAGAGTTTCATGTTTTTGGACCCTTTGAATCTTGTAATTCATTATTGTTTTGATTTTAAGAAGTGGGCTTGTTTCTATTGATTATATTAATTATGTTTCATTTCCTTGTGTTTAGAAGTCTTTCAATTTCTTTTTAATTCCCTACTATATTATTTGAGATCTCCAGTTTAGTCATAAATGACTTTAGAGTTATTAGTTTACATCCTGTTCCCTTAGTCTCATCTTTGTGTTTCTTACCTTAGTATCTTCCATGTTAAGTCTGTCATGTCTCCACAACCTTCGGTCTCCCTGGCCCATCATGTCACTCTCTCACTATCTTGCTCTCTATCTCTCTGTTTCTCTCTCTGTGTATCTGTCATTCGCTCTCTCTCGGTCCTGTCATATCTGTCATGTGTCTATATTCTCTTCCTGCATGAAGTTTGTGTGTCTTGAGTGTGGGTCTCTGTCTCTGTATTTGTTGTGTTTTCTGTCTTATTGTGATAGTCCTTGTCTCTTGTGCATTACATTTAGTTTAGTTTCCCCTGTCTTGTAACCCCTGATTTGTCCCTGCTGTGTTCCCAGCTGTTTCCACTTCCCTGATCACCCTCTTGTGTATATATTGTCTCAGTCTTCCTTTGTCTCTTGTTGTAATGTCAAGTCCCCCTCCCCTCATGTGTCTCTAGCCTTAGCGTTATTCCCTGTTTAGGTTCAAGTCAGTTCATTTTTCTAGTTTACCTTTTGTATTTTATGCTTTGCTTATTGTTGCACCCCAGTCTTCAGCTGGAATAAAAGGCTCATTTTCAGTTTACCCTCTGCCTCTGCATGTCTGCATATGTACAACCCCAGAAAGTTGTTACAGCTTACAGCACTGTGAAAAAGCATTTGGTCTCTTCCTGATTTCTTAGTTTTTTGCATATTTGCCACATTTATATGTTTAAGATCATCAAATAAATTGTAATATTAGACAAAGATAACTCAAGTAAATACAATTTCATCAGGTTTAGCAGAGATGAGTGTGAGAACCCAAATGCTTTTTCAGCCGTAACGAGGTTTAAAATTGTATAGGTGATGACAGCAGACCCAACATTGTCAGGTTGTCCCTGAGTGGCCTGCATGAGGACAATGTGAAATTAGGACTCAATAGTAAAAAGGGATACATCATGCAGTTTGTCCCATTTCAGTCACCAAATACTCTTGATACACCATCACAGAATGGAGTACTGTTTTTGGAGATTTTTGTGGGAAACAATAATACAATAAACAATAATAATTAAAAAAAAATGTTCCTTTTATTTTGAAGGTGAGTATAATTTATTTATTTTTTTATTAAATTTATGTACGTGCATATGTACAACCCCAGAAAGTTGATTCTGTTCATCTGGATGTTGTGTTTTCAGAAAAGACATTGTCCAGATGAACAGAATCAATTTTCTGATTTCTTTACCTGGATGACTGAGTGTACATGAAGATACATGTATGGAAGCAAATGCAGCTTCACTGTAAATGCATTTATGAGAGATGAGAGTTTGCAAGCCCTGAGACATGCCAGCTCAAACGAAAGACTGATGCAAAATGTAGGGTTTTTAACCAGACATAGACTTCTAAGTATTTATTTAATGAAGTCAGAAATAAAGCTGAGTGTTTAATTTGTGAAGAAAAGATTGCTGTGTTTAAGGATTGCAGTCTGAATCTCTATTATCACACTAAACACGCAGAGAAAAACAAGAACTTTACTGATGCAGAGCGGGAACATCTGAACCTCCTTTTTTGAGGTGGGGTGAAACGCCTTCAAGAAACTTAAAGAAGTCCAGTCTCTTCTTTCCAAGCTCCTTAGATTACCATGAACTGGATGACTTAGAACCTGCACAGACAATCTGACTTGAATACACTTTTCAAGCCACAAACAGATTAGATTTCTCTCACTGAACAGAACAAAGAACTTAAAAACTGCAGATAAAGTCATTAAACTACTAGCAGAAGAGCAACAGCACTTTGTAAAAGGTTAAAAACAAGTTAAAACACATTTGTTCACAGTTGTGATGATTAAATAGTGACAAAATGTGGGTGTTTTTGCAGACTTCACACCAGTTTATTGACAGAGCTCATTTTATATGTTCACCAAAGTCAGCAGAAGTGTTAGAAAAACACACACACACACAAAAAGGACAGTTGTACCAAAGGAGTCAAAGTTCAGTGAGGGTCCAGTCTGAGTTTCAGGTCAAAACATTCATAAAACCCATTTAGGTCTGATGTGAAATAGTTAGGCCCAATCAGAGTCTGTGATGAGTTTCCTGCCTTGTTTATTTGAAGCAGCATTCAGGTGACACCCAGGCGGATTTAATCTGTTCTAAACCTACCTGTAGCCAAAATCCCCTGTTAGAATCACATCTCTTCTGTCAATCTGCAAGTGAGGGTCTGAAACATTGGGCTATGCTCCTGATCCTCAGGTCTCTCAGAGTCACCTCAGGGCTAATGCTAAAACAGGAAGTCCAGTCTGAGCAGCAGATATATATAGAAAAGTCACTTTAGTTTCTTTGTGAGATGAACAAAAAAGAGGAAACAGTGAAAGAAGGAGTCCAGTGATCAGTCAGGTGAACTCCTCACCTTCACTGGATTTATTCACACACTCAGAGAGTTCCAGTTTCTTTCTGAACCTCTGAATGAGCTGCTGAGGTGAGACGGTGGTATTGTTTCCTGTAACATCAGAATGTGACTGAGGAGATGGTCAAACCCAGAGAGACCTGCAGGGGGCACTCCAAACCTGTTCACAGGAAACAGGCTGATCTGAAAAGAACTCTGATCATATTTTTTTCTGTCTGGATGAAGTTATAAGCATGTGTGTGTGCAGCGTTTTTCTCACTCAGAGAAAAACTCATGTGGCCCTAAAGGTGTGCAGACATTGGATCAGAAAAAAAAAACTGCAGGTGAACTATAAACACTCCTCTGTACACCAGGTGGCTCCTCCTCCTGAGACTCATCCTTCTTATGTGGCTCCTCCTCTCATCTCCAACTCTCTCTCTCTCTCTCGCTCAATCTCTCTGTTGCTAGGCAACCTTAGTTTACACTGAGCTGTAACCTGATAGTTTGACACAGAAACCTGAAAATAGCTGAACTTCCTATTGGCTGATCACCTTACAGGTGAAATTGTAAATTTTTTCATGATAGAAGTTTCAGTTTGTCTCTTTCCTGAAACCAGTTTTTAGTTTCACTGTCAGTACCTATTGATGAGTTTTTAGATTTGAACTGTTACATTGCCTACGTGTTTATTTTCACTGTGTAACTACTGAATACTGATTTAAACAGCTGTGCAGTCTTCATGTTTTATGCTTTTAAGATTGGTGTGTTATTTGACTCTGAGAGAGCTGTGAGTCGACACCAAACAGGATGAATTATTGATAAAGATGAGTCTCTCTCTGAGGCAGGAGAAAAATTGACACAAAGACCAAATAAAGGAGCAGAGAGAACGACAAGACAAAGCTTAAGAAACAGGAAGAAAAAAATAAAACAACACGAGAAAGATCAAAACCAATAAAAGACAACAGAAGAACTGAAGAGCAACACCAGAGACAGGATAAGAGGATTAAAGAGTTAAAGACAAAACGTAAAAGAGGAGGAGGAGAAGATGTGAAGAACAAAGTCAGGCAAAGGTAAAACCAGGTGGGTTTCTGTTCCAACCAATTAGAACATATGAGGTGAAACGCAAATAAACCCAAAAATAGGGTCTTGATTTTTGAGCCCTTATAATAAGTACAGAGGACATGCAAATGTGTTTTTCAGGACTGAAAAACACATGTAAGCTCAGTTTTAGTTTAATAGCATAGGTTACAGTGTAAAGACTAAACATGGTTCCTGTGAGCGGCTAAGAGCATCAGTGTGATAGATCTGTAGATCTGTAGAGGAGCAGTAGCCAGCGTTGGTGCCCTGATGTCTAGAATTAAAAATGACAATGCAGAGAGCATGAGGTGTACTCAAGTGTGGTTTGCAACTTTGACCTTTTGCTGGAGGTATGAGTTATACACTCAGTCTTGATAATCATGATGTGCTGAAAATACAGTTATCACACGTGGTCATTGTGAGCATTTGAAGTTTAACTTTCACACAGTCAGTGCAGATGGGAATATAATTTAAAGAGTTTAATTTGAGCAGTCTAAAGCTTGATGGATCTGGATACCTGTGCGACTGGTGTTTTGACACTTTACAGCCAGCTGGAATAACAATCACATCCTAACCCCATGGAAACTCTTTGAGTGGTCAAACTCACTCCTCAAAAATCTCTCAGCTCTGAATTTCAGCCAGTGATGATGATGCAAACGCAGCAATGCTGACAGAACGTTTTTAATCTGGGACAACAAGGATCCAACCATCCCACAGATATCACAGCTTTGCTCTAGTCAAGCAAACCAAATAATCTAACAAAGATTATAAAACCAGATGTGTCAGGCCCGGATGGCCGAAATGCCAAACGAGTTAAGACTCAAAAGCAGACTCAGACCATTATTTCTTAAGTGCAAAACTTTACTGAACACAGGAATCACTATGGTCAAAGTGGGCCCAAGAGAGCTTCATGGGAGTGGAGCCCGCTGCAACAGAGGGAGAGGAGGGAACATTGCCAGGTGAGTACCCGCGAGTGTGACTGAACAAGTGAAACAAGATATCCAACTTTTCCTCTCTTTTCCAGGGTGTTGGGGGTCAGAGGCGGTGAGATATCTGACCTTTCTTTGTTTCCAGAAAGTTCAATGAGGATGAGCAGCAGAAGCTAGCAGGTGAGTTTTCTGACAGACAGTGAGATGGCAGAAACCAGCATCAGAAGAGCTGGTGAGTATGAATGTTGAGCCAGAGGTGCAGATGACTGGAGGCACAAGGTTAACATGAGAACTATCTAAATTGGCGCACAACATGAAGACCGATTTACCACCATAAGATAGCTGACAATCTGGCAAAGAGTAGTGGTCTGAGCTGGTTTTAAGTACAGCATGGCTGATTGCTGCCAACGAGTTGCACATGTGGAGAGGCGGACGAGGGCAACAGGAACTTGCCCCAGAGGCGGAACCAGAACTTCAGTAGCCGGAGTGGAAAAATACACACTAAAAATCTGACACTCAATATGGATCACAAGTAGTGATGGGATAACAGTGGCCATTTGGGCTGCCATCTGTGACACTGTGTGGTAATGCAGTTGTTGGGAATAAAATTACAGATTTCATGAAGCAGAAACCATCTTGCATCTTGCTGTCATTTTCCTGATTCAGTTCAATTATTTATATAGCGCCAAATCACAGCAACAATTGCCTTAAGGAATTTTATATTGTAAGGTAAAGACCTTACAATAATACAAAGAAAACAGAGAAAACTCCAACAATCATATGACCCCTATGAGCAAGTGCTTTGGTGACAGTGGGAAGGAAAGACTCCCAATTAAAAGGAATAAACTTCCAGCAGAACCAGGCTCAGGGAGGGGCAGCCATCTGCCTCAACCGATTGGGAATGAGGGGAGGAAGACAGGACAAAGACATGCTGTGGAAGAGAGCCAGAGATTAATAATAATTAATTGTCGCGCTTTTGGCTTAGATACTGCCGAGCGGTTTTCCAAATTGTTTGACCAACTTATTTCTTATCCTCCTGAGTTGTCCACCTCAGATGGATTATTTTCTTATTTGGATTCTGCTTGTAAATTTGTCCTCGACGTTGTTGCTCCTTTAAGATTCAGACAACGCAAGCCAAAGGCTCGTCCTTGGCTAACTGATTTTGCCAGAGCCGCTAGAAAAGAATGTAGAAGATGTGAAAGACAGTGGAAAAAGGATAGGCTGTATGTTTCTCTGGAAGCTCTTAAGACTAGCTGGAAAGTCTATCAGAGAGCAGTAAAGGCCGCCAAGCACTCCTATTTTTCTCAACTTATTGCTGCCAGCTCACATAACCCTCGTGTTCTATATAACACTATAAATTTTGTACTTAATGCAGAAGGCTATGTTCTTTTGCACTCTTCTGAGGTTATGTGCAGTAAGTTTCTTAATTATTTTGTGGACAAGGTTGCTAGTTTGAGACCTCCGACTCTATCTATTGCTGACCCAGCCATGCATGGGTCTTGTTCAAGTTAGTTCTCTGCTTTTCTACCAATTGTTTTACATGATTTAGAGAAACTTGTGTTGAATGCTAAACCGCGTGGCTCTCCAAATGATGTTGTTCCTCCCCGTTTTCTCAAAAAGGTATTTCCTACCATCGGACCACACATTGTGAACATTATTAATACTAGTCTTTTGTCTGGTCAAGTACCTAAGGAGTTTAAGCATGCAGTCATACATCCTTTACTTAAGAAACCAGGCTTAGACAGTTCAGTCATGTCAAATTTTAGACCCATCTCTAAGCTTCCCTTTCTTAGTAAGATTCTGGAAAGGATTGTTTATACTCAGTTGATGGACTATTTGAATGACTCTCAACTGTCGGAAAT
>VVHJ01035383.1:17673-30534 GCA_015107715.1 Tylochromis polylepis
CACCCCCGGGGGGGGGGGGGGGGGGGGGGGGGGGGGGGACCACATTTGCCTCCAGCTCAAAGGGTAAAATTTTTGTCACAGGAAAAGGAGGACAGTGGAAAGGCTTCTGTGGATCTAAGAGAGAAGGGTTTGCTGATATAGTTTATAAGTAGTTATTGAATCCCTAAAGAAACCAACAGACTTACTTTTAAAATGATCACCTACTCTGCTTCTGTTAAAAGTATAATAACACACATTATTACTATTATTACTATAACAATTACATTTCACTGTTTCATTGCTTTGCTGAAATAATGAAGCTTCGGAGGCTTTGTTGACACTTAAAGTTTTGCTTAACTACTCTTACCGTCGTCTGTTTCATCCGAGTCGAAGAAGCTGTAACATCTGTCAGTCAAACACGTGATGCCAGTAAGTACAAGCTTGTAGTAAAAGGCTCGTATTTGTCTGAGCCAACACACTGCTTGTTATCAATATTGGATTTCCTGACATCATGCCGCATAACTGCAATGTGTTTCTGCAGCCGACTTTTGAATTCAGACGTCAGAGTTTCCCACAGTAAAGCACGTTAATAAGGAAGGGCTTTTATTTCAGCTGTTACTGGCCTTACAGTGGGCTAAATCCTAACTATGATGGCTCCGATGTCTCCCGTGCTTTGGAAAATAAAATGCAGTTTCCCATCAGTGTCACCATCTTTGCCCCGCTTTAGGTACACACAAGGTAGGCTAATGCATATGCCCTATTTTCCCACAAGGATTTTGCACTTTCACAGAGATGTACTGTCACTGGGCAACTGACAAAGGCTATCAGTATTACTTCAATGTCAACAAATCCAAAGTAATCCTGAATGAGTAGCGATAGTCATTTGTTTAATGTAAAGATGTTATCAATTTTTACAAGCTTGCAGTGTTGGCTAACTTCTCCCATGTTCTTTAATAATCAGAGTCTTCACCTCAGCACCCAACTCAGGAGAGAAAGAGTTTTCCCTTGATCGCAGCTACTGCCCATGACTCCCATTAGATTACAGAGGAGATTTATCGAACTGGCTTCCGGTTTTTTAGATAGGATAGTGACAACACTTATCTCCAGATATTCCCTTATCAAAAAACAATTTAGAGAGAGAAACAGACATTAGCTCAGATTTTTTTACATTGCAGAGTGCTCCAGTTTAGCCTCCTCGGTACAAGGGTCTGTTTGCACTGTGCACACAAACCTCCATCTGCCCGGATAGAGAGGCATTAGCATTGCCTTAGTGCTCTCTTAATGTCACTGCCATTACGTTTGCATCAAGCTCTTGGACTTTGAGTCTTGGTTAATTCTGCCTGGATGGGGAACCTCTAATCATAACGGAAGAGAACTGGTTGCACTGGTTTGCATTTAATTTCATGCAGCAGTGTTGACTGACCAGGCGGCAGTAATGGAGCCGCACGCAAGACTTTAGTAGATGGTGAGAGAGGTCACCAAGAGGTTATCCTGACCTGGGCTTGATTTTAGCTGTGTATTTATCAAGAACCCAGGGAGGCATGTATTTGTGTGCTTGTGTTCCTGCCAGTGCATGCTTGCACCTCTGCGCAGAGAGAAAGAGAGTGGCAAGGCAGGAGTTACTTTTGAAGCAGCTACAAGATTTTGACAAAGGTGTTTGTCAAAGATATGTGTGTGTGTATGTGTGTGTGTGTGAAGCCAGAAGGCCATCTGGGGGAGTCAGTAGGCGGAAAGCATACACTGCTGTGCTTATGACCCTGAAAGGATATCAAGAAACGAGAGAGAAGAGAGAAAAACACAAAGTTTGGCAATAAAGTCCCACAGAGCACGTTTTTATGAAGCTAATAACAACATTTGATTTATAATTATTTACCAAAAATCTATGCTTTTCTGCTACCTTTTTTTTTTTTTTTTGCCAAACATCTGTTGGCATGCCAGATGAGCCAGTTCATGTAAGGCTCATGTGCCCAATAAGCATTCTCACTATTTGTTCTTTCCATGGATTACGCTTGTAAAAGGGGCTACAGGTGTTTGGGCCTTGGAGCACAGTGTCTAGGGGCCACGTTAACTATTAACACAGCCATATAACACTGTTACTGATTACCACCTCTCGCTCCTGAGACTGCCACTGACCTGAGTCACAGGTAGGAATCCCGCATAGGTGTGGATTTGCTCTTGTGGTGTGGATCACTTACCGGAACCAAGACATGTGGTTTTGGAAAGTGGCCTCCCTCCTTGTCATAATTCTGTTTTCTTCTTCTTGCTCACAGTCCTTCTTAGCTTCCTTCCCTCCCACACAGACTTGCTTATGCAGCTGAGTCACCTCCCTTGCTGGATCTTTTTCAGTGACCTTCATGGTGACCTTTATCCTCCTGCCATAGAACATCAAGGCATGAAGATGTCTGGTATAAGAAAAAAGAGGAACCATGTTTGGCACATAGTGCTGGAGGTACTTTAATCTGGGGCAAAAGTCTAA
This sequence comes from Tylochromis polylepis, assembly GCA_015107715.1. NCBI lineage: Eukaryota > Metazoa > Chordata > Actinopteri > Cichliformes > Cichlidae > Tylochromis > Tylochromis polylepis. The sequence continues at coordinate 20,129 of VVHJ01035383.1, forward strand.
GGTGTGGGGGACCACAATGAATGACTCACAGCATATGTACAGTAAGGCACGCTGCTGAAAGACACTACGTGACTTTGTAATTTTTAAAAATTTAATCATATCTTATTCAGTAGTTCCTGTCAACACCAGCTGATGCCTTACCTAAGTTGAACCCCCTTCTATACTCCCACTCCCCACCAGGCCTAAGCAGTGATTATTTTATTTATTAGACAAAAGCCACAAATGTATCTTAGCTTGGTGTTCCTGGAAACCATTTTTACATACAAAAAATTCTACTTATACTTAAAACTATTAACATTTACAATACAATAAAAAAAAAAAGAATAGTAAACTACTTGATTTTTCAGCTGATATCTATCCATTTATTTCCACTAATCAAGATACGCTGAATCATTTATTGCATTCCCTTATTTCTCTCCTGCTGGCATACATACAGTCACTGGCTACTTTATTAGGTACACTTTGCTAGTACTGGGTTGGACCTCCTTCAGAGCTGCCTTAATTCTTTGTGATACAGATTCAACAAGGTGCTGGAAACTTTCCTCAGAGATTTTGGTCCATATTGACATGATAGCATCACACAGCTGCAGAGTTGTCAGCTGCACATCCACTGAGAGCTGGTGACTGTGGAGGCCAGTTCAGTAGAGTGAACGCTGATTTGAGCTTTGTGACCATTGCACATTGTCCTGCTGAAAGCAGCCATCAGAAGATTGGGATCATAAAGGGATGGACATGGTAAACAATGCTTATTTGGTACTAAGGGGTCCAAAGTGTGCCAAGTAAATATCCACCACATCATAACACCACCACCTGTCAGCACTGAACCTTTGATACAAGGAAAAAAATTGATCTATATTTCCAGGTTGTTCACACCATATTGTGACCCTACCATGTGAATGTGTGTTGTAACAAGTGATTATTTGAGGCTACTGTTGCCTTCCTCGAAGCAGTCTGAGTGTTCGCCTCCTACTGGATAGTTTCTCATTTTTAAACAATTCTCTGTAAACTCTAGAAAGGGTTGTGTGGGGAAATCCCAGGAGATCAACAGTTTCTGAACTACAACCACTGCTCCAGTGCTCAAAGTCACTTTAATAATTTTTTTCTCTATTCGGATGCTCAGTTTGAACTTCATCAGGTGATCTTGACCATGTCTACATGCCTAAATGTATTGAGTTTTGCCATGTGATTAACTAATTAGATATTTATGCTAGATTCAATATCAGATTTTTCCCAAAGTGCATTAGCATTTTGCTAATGGATGCTTAGTAGCTGGTTAATTAAACATTTATAATTACTCAGTTGATGGCCCCTGTTTCAAAATGAAAATTTTGTTAAATCACATATTTAATTAAATCACAACAGAAACTTACTGGCCTGTTTGAGAAGCAGCTGGTGGCTGAAAGCAACTTTCATCCAGGAGGCTAATCTCCGCTTCTGCTGGCATGAAATGGTGAATGCTATAAAGTATCTTTTGGTGATGTAACGACCCAAATACTTACAGACAAGCATTTTAATACAATCAAAACCTTGCAAAAATCAAAACTGGAGCTATGTTGTCTCAGTACTTCTACTAAAAATGAATGAAAATTGCTTTTTTTTTTCAGCTGCTGTATGCTAGGTTAGCATATATAGGGAACCAATGGATAGCTAACCAGCTAACACCAGCATTTAAAAAAAAAAAAGTTCACGTATTAGCTTGTGTTGTGGTTTTGTTTGTAAACCAAGTGTTAAGCTGTTAGTGGGGTGTGACAAAGTGGAAATGCTTGTCACGACAATTCTGCAAGCGTCATGTCCAACAAGGGACAACTCTCCCCAGCAGAAATGTGTGCGTTATACAAGTAAGTACATATTATACATACAATACTGTACAAAAGTCTTAAGTCACCCCTCTTTTTGCTAAGAAAATGAAGAATATGTGCAGCGATTTATTGAAACATGCACAAACATGCATGAAAATATGAGGTTTAAAGTCAATATTTGATATGGCCACCTTTATTCTTCAGCAAAGCCTGAACTCTTAACTTTTAATTTCTTTAAGTAGTCTTCATGAATATTTCTCCAGGCTTCCTGAAGGACATCCAGAGCTCTTCTATGGATATTGGCTGTCTTTTGTTCTGTTCTGCACCAGTCCACCGTAGTACCTAGTATTTTCATACAACCTTTGAATAACACCAAGTTAGCATACTTAAGGGGTTTTTTTGCAGAATATTTTACAATATAAAAAAAAACATAACTTCACACCATGAATCCAGTGTCATAAAATGAATGAGGACATTAAATAAAAACTTTAACTTTTCAATGTTGCTGAGCAATCCTTACCTTTAAAATGAACATTTCTTCTTCCTCTCCTCCTGTCTTTCTTGCATCTTTCTCCATGTCTGAGAGTGATGTTGTGTCACATTACTTTCTCTTCCTGGGAACTAAAGTAGCTGTGCATTTAGGCATACAGTGGACAACTGGATACAAACTGTTTGCATGTTTGCTGATATTTGTTGAGCTTTTCAGTTGTGTTGTAATTACCTGACACTTGAAAAAACATTACTCCCATTATGTGCGCTCCTCTTCTGTTGCTAAATAGATGCTGAAGCATCTGGATGGCTCGCTGACATACCAAAAACTGACTGTCTACCTAAAAATGAAAGTGTTATAAATGTGTCTGTCATTAATGATATGAAGTCATTTGGAAACAGAACATTTCTCACACAAGGCAGAATGTTGACTAAGTGAATTCTTTACATCCTTTATTTATTGAGGTAAAAAGTTTCACTGAAATTAAAAAATGTCTTAGAAATTAATATAATGTAATTGTTGTATAAAAATATTTTAATTGACATAAAGGACTTGATTTTGTTGTTTTTACATGCAAGCCTTTTGTACTTCCTGCTGACTAACCCCTGAGCATAGTGCTGTAAATGATGCATAAATCATATACACTAATGGAACTGTCTATGTGTTCCCTGCATTTACATTCAGTTGGGTTTGATGTTTGATGTAACTTCACTCAAATGCCTTAAACCTAAAGTAATGAGCCTGTTTTGAAAAAGTAGAGAGAGTAAAAGTAAAGAGCAGCCAGAAGTACTCAAGTAAATCAAAGATACCTGAAATTCTGCTTAACGATTTAAGCAGTTGTACTTCCTGGGCAAATGCTTAATTCATTTGCATCGTGTTCAGGTCATCTTTGTCGTTGTTTTTCTCACATTTTCTCACACTGCGTCATGTGGTCACACTGAAGACACTGTTGGTATCTGACAAGAGCTCCATCCTTGCCTTGATTCGCCGGTGTTATCACGTCGGGTTAATCATGTTTCATGGATAATATCAGTCCAGACCTCGGACTGGAGCGACGTCTGCCTGGATGCAGCATCTTGAATCTACAAGGCTGCGTTCTAGCAGATCTGTAAACACTTGGCTTAGTGGAGCCTACGAGGCTAAGCTGCTGACCGGCGTCTATCAAAACAAAGCGCACACACGCTGGCCAGGGTTCGTCTTAATGTCAGTAAGAATAATGGCAGGGGTCAAACTGGAGGACAGCTCCTTTTGAAGTTCAGAATCTGGTTTGTAAACAGAATCAAATTCTCTTTTTAAGGCAGCGTCTATACTCCCAAAGTAATGTACCAATGATTTTATAGCCAAAGGTGTGCCATTCTGGGGTTTTTTATACATATATTTATATTATGGTTATACAACTTTAGTTTTGATAACATTCTTGTGAAATAACTGGCGATGTGGACGTGACTTTGACACTGAAGGGAAGTCGGGCCAATCGAGAACTGAGCCAATGGTAATTCAGATCAGCCGTGTCTTTCTTAGTCTCTTTTGTTGGAGCACACAGTTCAAGTCACAATAAGCGACTTAACTGTACGTGCTGCAGATCGCCCTGATATGGCCCTTTTTTTTGTCCAACAGGCGACCCAGTGGTGGTCAGGGCTGAAGCTGAATGTGTTTGTTAGAAAGAGCAGAAGGGCCCCGTGCTAATTCATGTATGCATTTGAAACCAATCTGTTGCTGTGAAGTAAAAGGGATGGTCTCGCTTTTGCTTTTTGCCCAAGCTGTGAGTTTTTCCACCAATGGTGCCACAGACCAGCCTGAGATATTATGTTCCCACCATGGGCAAACATGCAAACACAGCGAGCCACTGCTCCGCGTGGTACAGTACACACCGTTAGAGAGGGCACAAAGCAAGGTGCATGATTGGTGTGTTTGACAGCGATCTGATAAAACCATAATTGGAGCATGTAGAATGCATATGTTTTTCAGTCAAACAAAAGCCCCGGTCACGCCATAGAAACTGCCTCTCAATGTTTTCATTGTCTGGCAACTGACTCAAGTGAAGGAGAGGGCGACAGAAACCTTCAAGTCAGTCTGAGAGTGTGTTTAATGTGTGCGGAAGGGGAGCGGCGTGTACGTGCGTTTATCTGCATGTGTGTTTAAGTGTGAGAGGCCGAGACGAAGTGAGGCCGTACGGTCATAGAAGGACAAACGCCGTGCAAAGTCGGCTATGTCTGGTGGAGCTCCAGACCATTTTGAGAGTAGCTTATCAGATCATAAAAGAGCTTATTTGTTCTACTCGCTGAAAAGCTGCAGACACTTTTTGCACACATTTTCTCTTGGAAAGGAGTGTATTTACAAAACGGTCAAGGCCCATGTTCGACACTTCCTACCTGGACAGTTACTATGAGACATCAGTGGTAGTTCTTTCCAACATCTGCGTGCATTTAAAAAAGTCGGCTTACCCAAATTACAAAAACAATCTAAACTTTGATTTCCTCTTCCCAGATCTGGAGATTTTTGAGTGAATGCTTTCTGTAGAATTTTCTCTCAACCAATGAACACTGTAGGAAGTGGTTTTGGTGAAATTAAAATACAGATTTCTGTACAGGATGGAAGGAGAGATGCTTCAAAAAGTTATGGGATAGACTTTAACTGATACTAAATGGGACCTTTTCTGTGATCTGACCTGTCTAAACGGTATAGATGTACATAATCAGGCTGTATAAACTTTATACAGTCAGTCATTCATTCACTGAATTTGTGATGTAAAGAAGAGTATCTCAGTTTTCTTTCACTGGCTCCATGGTGTCACAGTTGCTCCTTTTTGCAATTTTTTTGAAGCCATCTATCATTTTAAACCTCGGTCATTATGTGTTTAACCCTGTAGAGAATGGAGAAGGAAATAATAATAATAATAATTATTATTATTATTATTACATATTTTTTAATGGCATGTTCAAAAAAGCAAACAACCCCCCCCCGATATTAAATATTAATTGCCTATAAGAGTTTTAATTTGCATCATATTTGCTACTGCCAGCAATTTTTGCAAATTTTTTTTTGCAAATTTTATTGTGCAATTTCTTTAGGTATTTTAGTAAAAAATGATCACAGTTGTTATGTGAAAGTCTAAAACACTCACAAAAACTCTTGTATCAAATATGATAAACTTGGCATTAAAGGGTTAGAGCACAAGCAACCAAGACAAAACCTTCAAAAATAGGTGGCACATGTTTCAGTAAGTTGCAGTGCTAGAAGTAAGATATGGGTTTCTTGCAAATGGCAATAAATAAATAAGCAAGGCTTGAGAAAATCTGGTGAGTTATTACTCTTATATGGCTTTTTGAAGCACTGGAGTCCCTTCTTATAGTCTAAGACTCTCAAGCACCTGGTGAACTTCTTAAAAACTTAAAGACTTAAAGATTTTGTTGATATTTTGAGGTATAACACAAATATATATGACATAAATTCTGCAGACTTTTAGTGGCTTTTTTTCAGTGACTTTAAGAATCTGTAACTGAGGCGCCATCAGATGGAAGAGGTAAAATGTCTTTTCATTAACTGTGAAATCCCCCCTGGGTGATTTGTGCCATTTGACATGTGATACGGGTGAAGCAGTGATAGCATATGTCTGTGAAGGTTCTCAGTCATCCAGGTCATGGTAGTCTAAGGAGCTTGGAAAGAAAAGCGTCTGGACTTCTTTAAGTTTCTAAGAGCAAATGGTGGAGAGTCTGGGACTCTCCACCATTTGCTCTTAGAACTGAAGAAGCTTCTTGGATGAGAGGTGAAACGTCTTCAAGAAACCTAAAGAAGTCCAGACGCTTTTCTTTCCAAGCTCCTTAGACAGTGATTGCATGTGTTCTAGTTAAAGGTCCCAGTAAGCCATGCCAGAGAGACCTAACATACACAACACCGAGATAAACTAATTCAGCCGTTATTATTCTTAACAAAACCTGTGAAAAAGACTGTGCCCTCCTTCCTGCGCTATCCCATCTGTCTCCCACTTGTGATTTCAACAATTGGTGATTGTTTTATTTCCACCACACACTCCTCTGCTATCTTTCTAACAAGCAGCTGAGATTTCGTAGACCTTGAAGCCTGAGTGGGATATCAAGATCTCCCAGCTGCTCCACTGCAGCGCCAGGCCCGAGTATCCGACCCCTCCAAACTCCCTCAAGCCATCCTGCCACCTCCACCTCCTTGCTTCCAACCTGCCTCTGCTTTGCTATCAGTGACGCTGCCTTGGCCAAGGCTGTTTTCTCTCAGGCTGGGGCTCCAAACAGCTGATTCAGGGAAAGTAAGAAAATGTACTGGAGACCTGACCTTCTCTCCTGAGACAAAACACACTGAGAGGGACTGGCTCCACAGGATGGAGACGCTAGCATGGAAACAATAACACAGCCTCAGAATCTACGCAAGAGATGAGGCTCTGTTTTCCAGAGACAGAGGTGCAGAGGCGTCTGTGAGTGAAGCTGCGTCCACTTTTGTTCTTCTTTCACTGCAAATTTTACAAACATTTGCAAACGAGCCAAATGCTCGTTAGGTCGAATAATAGTGTCAGTGAACATTTGTTAATTTTATCAACAATTAACAACATCTTGGCGCAGAAAAACAGCTTGCCTAACCCAAAGTGAACAAAACCTAATGCTAATACTCAATAACTGACATTTTATATCTTGTTTGTTTAACGTATACACAGAACCAGAATTTCTTAATAATCCCAACCCTCCAGTATTTGTGCTTAGCTTAACTATTTGGCAACTAGCTGGATGTTTGTACTGGACACATTATACAATGTTAAACCCTATATCAAAATGAAAAATTTCTGATTATATATATATATATATATATATATTATAATTATAATATAATTATTCTAAACAAAAAACATCACATTTTAAGAGGGTTATTTTTTTAAAAGGAGGTTTTTGTAATATTGATACTGTTATTATTTTAATAGTAATATTACTGATATTAGTTATACTGAAAAGAATCAGTCAGCCTGGGTTATTGAAAACAGATCAGTGTTGTGACTGGGTGCTACAAGGACAACATTTACTATAAAACTGCAAAGAAAATGGGACACAATTTCATAGAAGCCTTAAAAGATTAAAATAAAACTATGCTTTCTGTAAGAGAAGCAACAAGGCTGGAAATCACTGCATGAATAAAAATAAAGCACAAAAAAATAAATCTAATTTAGGATGGACTGAGGAGAAGTGGAAAACTATCCTGAGGTTTTACACATTGAAACAGGGTTTTTTTTTTCTTTTTTCTTTTTCTTTTTTTTCCGATATGCCCACATACTCTGGGCTAAATCATGACCATAAAGTGTGTTATCAGCATACAGCCCGATGTGTAATGGTATGTGGGTGTAGCAGTGGGTGAAGGCATGAACCTTGTTAACCACATTTGGCACATTATTTGTGATAAAGCAGGCCTCAGACTCTTGAGTGGCTGAACTCTTCTATGAACCAAGAATGGAAAAATATTTACCTTTCTAAACTGCATTAGCCCCACCTTAAAAAAAAACATTGTTTTTAGTAAAGCAATTTCTCACTTTCAATTTTTAATGTTTTTAATGTTTTTGTGCTAGTTTCAGTTCAATAAAGAGCCTAAAATCACAAACAAGACTGAGAAAGTGCAAATTTGACGCCTGTAATCACAAAGCTTATGAAACAGGGTTTTATTTAGTGTTAAATGGCCATATCGTTTCATCTGGCTACTGGCAAGAAACATAGCTGCTGAACTGGGACTTTGAAATAACCTCATAACACCTCAAATGATGAAATTCGGCTCTGATGTGCACTGAATCTAAAATCATAACAGAATATGAATTTAAGCTTCCAGGAGCGCTGTGTGTTGACCGGCACAACTTTGCCTTATTTGTCTGAATGCAAGTTTAAACTCTTCTGGCTCTTTCCTTTGATGTGAGCCCAAAACTGATCACAGCTTCGCTCACAGTTTCCACAGAAGAGTCCTGCTGTGAGTCAGACTCATTGTTGAAGAGTTATGAGACAGAATGACGATTTAATGGGAATCAAAGACGAAAACAACAAAGAATGAGTAAAGATCTTTTCCATTTCGACCTTATCGCTCATATTAGGCATTCACTTTTTCCTGGGGTGGGTCTGCTTCCAAATTCAGCCTTGAAAATGAGCAAGCTAATATTTTAATTACACAGAACAAAAATGCTGATATTTTTCTTCCACTTAATCCAGCACATGACAGAACAATTTCGCCTGATATGTCAAAACCCCATTTGAATTTCAGCTGTGGTATCATGATACCAGAGCAAACCCTTTATCTTCATTTCACTGCTGTATATGCATCATGATGGCTCGGGGAGGAAAATAGATAAGAGAAGTACAAGTGATAAAAAAACAGCTCGTAATATAATAACACGATACAGTTGATACATGATTGGAGCCAAAGTTAGGAGAATAGGTCAAATGAACCCTGAAGTGTATGTCAGGCTGATATGACATCACAACGCTGATTTGATAAATAGAAATTCTTGGAGACGCAAATAATAAGAAATAAATATAACATCAATCCTTCTCAAATCACAGACAATTCACTCATTTCCACCAGAGCAATTTTATGCTTGTGTTTTTTTTAACACTGAGCAGCACAGAGCCAAGACCATAAATATGCAGACAACAGGCTCACATCTCATCCATCAGCGGTGTATCCGTCACTCGTTCATCACATGACACAGGCAGGGAGCGTGATGGTGCAGGATTGTTAACAGCCATCAATTCCCTCCAGAAAATCCACTCCACACAAACACACCCAAGCGTGCACACACACATTAGTGCACACACACTCAGGCAGGTGAGTAGGGCGTTCCGTTGTGGGTGAGCCAAGGAAGCAAGGACGGTACATGTCCAAAATGACAAAGGTTGCTTTTACACCTGTCATGACCCGTTTAATCATCTACCACTTCAAACAGGAGAGTCTGGCATTCACGGCCTCCCAGCAGCCTTTGCTCCAGCGGCTCTGGACAAGCTGCCATTCAGTGGAGGACAGGGAGAAAAAGACCTGCGGAGGTATAAAACTTAACTGTGTCTTCCATAAAATAAGAGTAAATATGTCAGTGTTTATAGGTGCTGGGAACAGGAGGTAAATATAGGAAACAGGTTTAGCATGGAGTGTGAGCGGGAATACGTGTACATTAGGAAAAATTTATGCTTTTGGATATACTGGATAATATATTACATTTGTCTCATGTAATATGATAAAAAAAATATTTCTTGGAATAATTGTTAACAATTCAGTTTTCCCATTTTTGGATTTCATGCACAAATAATTAATTAAACTGGACTTCCAATCTGATTTTTATGCAAACAGAATTACTGTTAATATTTTATGTTTCATAATGACAGCTGCAATCCATTTAAAATTTAAAAAATAATGATAATAATCAGTGCCTAAAACTGAACTTTGAATATCTGTCAGTGTTTAATCACTTTTATAAGTTGCTCTTTATGATGACTTGTTTAGTGCTCCTTATTCTGGTATTTATTGCACGCACAGAATCATGGTCATAGTATATATGTGTGTGTGTGTGTGTAATATGTATGAATGAGATAAAATCAATCAATTAATCATTAAACCATAAAATCCAACAAAAGTGTATTTTTATATAGCCATGCCAAGAAACATGTCTATGTAATTAATGCATTGTATTTTAATTTCTAATGCATTCTTTGTTAAATTGGAAATGTTTGGCGTCTTGTTTGCAGATCCAGCCTTCAGAGAGTTCACTCTACATATGTTTCGCTTTCTAAGATAAAGCTTTGTGTTGTAAAGGGGACAAGTAGCATAAACATTATAGCGATGTAAGCCGTTAATACCTCAAATACTAAGTGCAGTAAAGCTGTGGTGCAAATATGTGCAGGATAGCTGCTTTATTGACAGTTTGACAAAATAAAAATACATTTAATGTAATGTTTACAAACAACACCCCACAGATTAAATACTGGATATCAATCTGTCGTCGTTATTAAAAGCCAATTATACCGGATTTGATTGAAAACGGACTCTGTGTGTGAAATGCAAAGATAAAAACATAACCAAACCAAAAAAAAAAAAAAAAAAAAAAAGGGGGGGGATTAAAAAAAAAAATTAAG
>VVHJ01035383.1:32821-43441 GCA_015107715.1 Tylochromis polylepis
TAAGGACTTTGAATTAAGATGAGACCAGAAAAAAGAAGTAGGCCTAAGGCACGTTTCACACACGGAAAATATATTCGATCAGTCATTTATTAGGCTGTTATTTTAATAAAAGGCCACAAAGAAGTCTTATTGGAGATTGTCATTAATAATCTGCAGTGAAATACACTTTGAAGTTGTCCAGACGTAATATTTTGTTACACTAATACTCCAAGTCAGAAATAAATATTCAGGTCTTCCATTTAGGGACAGAGTGCAGTGGAAAATCCCAGTTTTTAAACTCAGGATTAACAATTATAAATATTATCATTTTAAAATGTCCAAAGTATCGAAAGTTAAACGCGTGCTCCGTGCAGACGTGATTACTGCAGTGCGTAAACATGGGAGTAGTACTTTCCTGTTCAGGGTGAGCTGAAGTTAATTTTAAGTGCATTTTTTTTTTTTGGGGGGGGGCAGTTGAATTTAGTAACGAGATTAAACCGCTAGCTGTCATATAAATGTCACCATTTCCCATAAAACAGGAGTAGCCTATGAAAGAGCTGGATATTAAAGAGGAGTCCAGTGAAATTAAAAGTATCTCAAAGATACTCGTTTCTACTTGTTTCAGCTGCTGTAGGCTCATCAGCAGATTCGGGGATTAACTGTAAATAAATCAAGAGAGACAAACAGCAACTTAATTAAAAAAAATATATTTGATATTGAAAAAGAAAAGCCTCGTGAAAAGCCTATTGATTATTTCTGAGGACTCATGGGGGGTTGATATCAAAAAGAAACTGCTGGGGTGGAGCGTATTCAGCTGTACCCGAAAGCATTACTGTCGAATGACGAAACATGATCGCATCAGCGCATTAATCCAACTTTCAGACCTAATCAAGTGAAGTGTCCCCCCCACCCCCACTCTGCCTGTTTTTCAGCGTGATTGATTGGAGGAGTTCATAGGCTGGCACCCCCATCGCGTCTCCAGCCGCTCACGCTCCACATGATTGGTCCGCCTCCTGCGGCCGCAGCCACCAGAGGCGCCTCCTCTCATAAACCTCCTCTAACTGCGCTAAACTTTCCCATTACTTCCAAGAGAAGCAGCGGCTCACTGTTAGGAAGTTTGCTTGCGACCTATATGGCACACTTCTAGCAGGTAAGTCTTTTTCTTCTTCGTCTTTTTAAACTCTTCTTCTCCCACTTTTGCGGCGCGCACAGCTGCTTTAAACATCTGGCGGTGTCGTGGCGAGCGCAGCGAGAACTAACTCATAATTTCAGGGTATTGTTTTATCGCTCCAGCCTGCCTTTCGGTCCTTATCTGTTTTTGACTCTTATCAAACGGTTATCTCTTTTGCTGTGAAGACATATTGCGTTTTTGTTTCCTATCTCTTTATGTGTGCGTCTACTTGCGTGTGTGCGTGTGGAGGGGAGGACAGGGATTTGACACGGATGGATCCAGTGCCTCTTAAGAGCGCTTCACGAGAGCATGGCAGTCACTGTGGACTGGGTTTTTATTGGAGTTCGAGATGATACTGACTCAGTAATAATTAACAGGCGCTTTCGTAGTTTATTACCCTATTCTCTATTGTGAAAAATGTAGTTCATCAAAAGATGAATGCTGGTCTGTACACCAGGCGTTCGTTTGCGTTTTTCCCCTTTTTCCCCAGAAACCTGCCGACTTTCTGTCAGGATGTTTTGTGGATATATTTTCAATTCACTTATCGTTAACCTCGCAAAAAGGATAATTTTCTCTGGTTTCCTAACGGTTCCAACTCTTTTTGTTACAGGGTAGACCACTCCCTGGCCATTTTTATTTACCCCTACGGTGTGTGGAAAGTGCTCCTGGATGGAACTGGGCGAAAACAGCTGGTCCATGGTCAAGCGAGAAGTGTCCAGCAGCCCAGGGTCACCGGCTGAGCAGAACTACCTGCCCGGTGACAGCAGGAGGGACGGCACCACCTCGGATGAGTTGAGGACACCTCCGAACGAGCTTGACGCGCTGGGGCAACGTCGCTCCGACAGCAGATCCCTGCACTCCTACCTTCACTTCGGACACCATAACAACACCCTGACCACTACCGAGGATATCCCGCTGTTTACGGATTTAGACCAGGGGAGCAAACTCGTCCTCTCCACCGGAGCACACAAGACAAGCTTGCTGGTGGACCCAGCCGACATGTACCAAACACTGGCCATTGCGGCCCAGAGCCAAACTGGATATGATTCGAGTTCTGGTGGTTATATGCACTCCAACCCTAACTCCCCGGTGTATGTCCCTAGCTCACGGGTGGGCGCTATGATTCCCAGCCTGTCTTATCTGCCTCCCAACGTGTCTGCTCAGCCCGGCCACGCCGTCTCCAGTCACTCGGTGTGGTCACAGTCCACCCCAGAGAGCCCTTCGTACAGCACCGGGAGTCCGCACGCCTCCAGTCGTTTCCACTACCCTCCGAGCCCGCCCATCAATAATGGGACCCCAAGGGACACGAGCTACAGTAACACACTGAATATGAGCAGCAGAGACCAGTACAGCCTTTCTCGTCCCCTCAGCGGGGCCTACCCGAGCCCATACTCCCCGTATGTTGCACCCCAGCTACCCTCGCCTTGGCCCGGGGCACCTTTTGATAACACGATGCTCCACACCTTGCAAAGCAGGAGTGCGCCCTTGATTCGAGGACCAAATGGAGGTAAGAAAAAAACAAACAAATGAAAACAAAGTAGAGGGAGGTACGGAGATGGAATAGTTTTCCTTCTCACTGTGTGGGACGGAAAGAAAAAAGGTATTTTAATCATGCGCGCAACCTCGAAGTGTCTGAAGTGAAGGCACCAAGCCCCTGCGCGTCTTTGTAACAGAAAGATGTTCCCTCATAGAGGCCTGAGCTTAAAATGTTGAGCAGGATCGATCAAAAAATATGTTTCTTACACTTCCAAAAACGAATTTATGATAGTGTATGTGTGTGTAAGGGCTACAAGAAACAGGCGCAAATGACTGCGCAAGTCTACTGCTGCCCCAAAATATGCAAAACAAATCATTTACATGAAGTAAAATCCACCGAGGCTTTTAAAACAACATTGTCACAACAGTATCAATTTATAAATTTATTAAAAATGTGAGTTTTGTTAAAATAAATATGGCTTTAATCAATTTATAATCAACGAACAAACCATTTTACTAGCCGTATCTATCCGCTTGCTTCCTTTGACATAAAGTCCCAGAAGCAGAATCGCTAATGAAATTATAACCAGCAACAATGTGTAATCCTCACAACACCGCTCCCTGTTCTGATTCCAACATTTCTCTTCAGTTTCAGATATTCTGGACGACATGGGGGAGAGCAGAGAGTGCGTGAACTGCGGCTCCATCTCCACGCCTCTGTGGAGGCGCGATGGCACGGGCCACTTTCTCTGCAACGCCTGCGGCCTCTATAGCAAAATGAATGGTCTGAGCCGGCCATTAATTAAACCACCGAAACGGACGGTGAGGAGACAGCAGGACCAATTTCCTGCCGAACTGTTTCAAACAATTGCTGGGGGTCATTGTCGTTGTCACGATTCGGCCTCTAGATGAAGTTTTCCATGATACAGCCCCCAGTTCAGACCTGATTTTAATCAAGGGAAATTTATTTACGTTAGATCATGTGATTTCTATAAAATGGGGAAAATAAATAAATAAATACAAAATTAAGCATGCATTTCACATTTGAATCAAGGAGTTGTGCTTTGTAGGGGAAACTGATATTATTAGGGAAGCTTAGCCAGTGTTTTAAATTCACCAGTCTAGCACAATCATTTAGTTGTTTCATAAGAAAAAAAATATTATTCACTGAATTAACATTAAATCAATCCACACGTGGAGGGCGTTAATGTAACGAGACACTTTATCTGCAGCTCCACTCGCAGCTACTGTCGGGTAGGCTAATCTAAAAAAAAAAGGCGTCAGTGGGGCCAGATTTTCCGTGGTGCCATTACGCACAGTTTTTACAAGGAAGTGCAATGTCACGTAAGAACTCTCTGCGAATTAACAACCTGTAATAAATAAATTAAAAACTCCGTGCGTAAATGCCAGTTAAATTGGGATTCTAATGGGGTGTGTATTATTGTTGGAAAGTCAGGTATGGATGCCCGATTTAATTAAATGAGTGGAGTGTGTGCTGCTTTATTTTCCTGGATACTCAAATTTAATTATAATGACTGATGTTATGTTTTGTTTGCCTCAACAGTCAACGTCCAGGAGAATCGGCCTTTCCTGCGCCAACTGTCAAACCAGTACCACCACTCTGTGGCGCAGAAACGCGGAGGGAGAGCCGGTGTGTAACGCGTGCGGCCTCTACACAAAATTACACGGAGTAAGTTCACTGCGATTTGAATTTTTTCCCCCCCTCTAATTCAGTTTAATTTAAAAAATCGACGCATTATTGATAAAAAAAAAAATCATTTCTTATTTTAAAGTTGTTGTTTTTTTTTTTAATAATCACATCTCACAGGTACCCCGGCCGCTCGCCATGAAGAAAGAGGGAATCCAGACGAGAAAAAGAAAACCTAAAACTTTGAATAAAGGAAAGGGCTCCTCTGGTGAGTAGCGGAACAATATTTCTGCTGCGTGGGGGGATAGTTATCACATATTTATCACTTTTTAAAATGATGTAACGACAACATTTTTTTTTATATGTTTCCAGGAAGTAGCAACTCTGTCTCCATGACTCCTACATCCACCTCTTCATCCAATTCCGAAGACTGCTCGAAAACCAGCTCTCCCTCTGGACAAGTGTCAGGGGTAAAACTGATTTTTAATTGCGTTTAAATTTGATAAATGATAGTTTAAAATAAAAATAATAATAAAAAACAATGAAATGTGTGTGTGTGTTAAATATGAATTTCTACCCTTAAAATTACTATAAAAGCCAGATTTTTCATCCATTTTCATTTGTGAATATTTTGTAAAATACAAACTGATATGTGATAAAGAGATCACATGCAGGCTGACTGATGCTCTGTGGTTATGACTGCTGCCAACCAATATGTCACTGTGATATTACACTAATATGAGTGTTACATTTGTCATGTTCCTTTTCCCCCCAACATTGCAATGCAAATGGCATTTCAGTCCTCAATAATAATAATAAAAGAAGGTTTTACACGATCTAAAAGTTTTGCTGACATTTTATACAATAAACTCACATTTTTTGCTAACAGAGTTTTCTGGTTGCAGATCAGTTCATCTGTGCTGTCCAGCTCTGGGGAGGGAGCAGGCTCGGGCTCGGCTGTGAAGTACCCGGGACAAGACGGCCTGTACAGCAGCGTGGGCTTGACCCAGTCATCAGACGTGGCTTCAGTGAGAGGCGAACCCTGGTGCCCCATGGCCTTAGCCTGAACATTTTAACCTTCTGGGCGGACAGAAATCCCCAGCCCCTTGTGTCTGGATGCTGTGTATTGTGGAAGTATTTGGGCGCAGTGTTGGCTTCCTTCCCTCTCAGCTGATGCAAGAAGAGTCGGACAGGAGGGGGAAAGAAGTTTGAGATGACCTTAAGTCAGACTAGAAGCTTGAATCAAGCATGGAGTATCTGCGATTGGGTTCCAGATTGATGTCAGGGTCTTTTTTTAATTTCTTTTGCCTTAAAATACAACAGCATCAACAACAAAAGGGAAACGCCAGGCCAAATGATCAATTAGGTGGCCTGCTATGGATGGTTGCTGGACCTGCACTTGGTATCTCTCCCATCCGTGGCACACAGAACCAAATCTGGGTTCCTTAAAGAAAGCCATCTTGTACATAACGGATTTCTCTTTGAAGATGTTGATTGGATATCAGTGCTTCACACAAGCGCTGAACTCTTTCAGGACTTTTTTTGATTTTTTTTTCCCAAAACTGGAATCATGTCATGAGTGCCAAGACAACTTACATGAATCAAAAGAAAGAAAAATATTTATAAATCTTCCATAGTTGAAAAACATGTCTATGATTGTTAATAAAGATATCAATATAGAGTAGAAGTTAAACCATTCTGATGTCTTCTTTTCTATTCTCTCTCTCTCGATAAGCGGTAGTACAGTAGTGTTGAATGTGCACGTTTTCCACTGAATCTTACTTACTGTATTTGACTGAAACTAGTTTGGTTTAAACAGGGTATAAATGACTATATCACATCGTGTTGTGTTTAATCGTTTAAAAAAAAGAGAAAAAGATGCAAAAACAATCAGCTTCTTGAGACTTAATCTTTGACATGAAAATACTGTCGGCCGACAGGCAGCATTATGGTACTACTTCTGAAAGCAGAGCTACAAAATCTCGCACATGTAAAGCAGTTGGATGGCTTGTTTGAACAAAGAACGCCCAGAATAGCTTTAGGACCCTCTGACCTTTATGTTCTTACACATAAACGGCAAACGAAGGCTGCTGGCCGCGCTACCTGACTCATTATAAACTGTATATCCTTCATAATAATAACATGTGCTGTTGCATCACTTTTCAGCCAAAATTAGACCAAAGTGTAGAGTGAGGTCACCTCTGAACAAATCCGTGCTCACTGTGATGACTGTGATGAATCGCTGTAATGATTAAAAGGAGAATTGTCAATGTACCGTGTTCTTATGAAGCGAAACCTCACAGGTCATGCCAAATCATGAATTTGAGAAGCATTTTTGATTTTTGATTTTGCTGCATGACCTAAGCAAGTGGTGTGAGAGCTTCAAGAGCTATTTCAGGCTTAAAAAACAAAACAAAAACAAAAACAAAAAAACCCCACCCCCACCCGAAGAGACTGAAACCTGAAGGCTGTCTGATAAGTTACATGTAAATGTTAGCACAAAGAGTTATTTTTTTTCTTGCTTTTGTTCACATCTTGCTTCATCCAAAAAGAGCATGTCATTCACTCAACCGGACTTATTTATTTGTCTGAAATAACTTGTTTTCTTGTTGTTTTACTTTTTTTTTAACATTATGAGAAATTATTTAAATTCAGTCCAATAAATTGTTCTGGTGATGCAAATAAATCTGCAGTTTGTTTTTAAAAGAAGAGCAAAACGCGTCAGTGTTTTGAAATTACGGAAAGAACCACCTTCTGCATATTTTTGTATGAGTCATTCCCATCTATACTTTAACTCCCCGTTTCTCCTTGGCTGAACAGATACCAGAGGGCTTTATTTTCTCAGATGTTTTCACAACTGGGAGGAAAGAAGAAGACATCACGGCCAGCTAATGCAAGACAAGAATTTTGCCTAAAAGTTGCACAGCAAGACTTACCCAGCTTTTTTTCTGGGTGGTTTCACCAAACCACACCTTTATCCTTTCTGGTAACGTTTTCACTTGAGAGTTTTCCTTTTTTTCGGGCCCCTGTGGGCTTAAAGAACAATCCACTTTCCTGTGTCCTCTTGAACCAGCAGCTCAAAGTACCTGTCACAATGTTTACTGTACTTAAGAGAATATGGCCTGTGAGTAATTCCACATGAAAAGATTTTAGAGATGGTTAGGATTTATGCCTGAGCTTAGCGTTATCTGTCTGCTCTTTGACATATTGATTCAGCTAAGTTTATTGAGTGTGGAGGAATGTGCGGCACTGCATAACAGACAAATCCACAGTTTTCAGGTGAACGGTTATTGCACCTATTTTTCTTATTTGACTTCTGACATCAGATCGGAATGACACTTTTTTCCTTTTTTTGCTATTTCCTTCATATCCATCACAATATTTGCCTTTCCTTTTTTCTTTTAAATTTTACTTGTGTGTTCAAACTGAATGGAAAAGCATGGCTTGTGATGATTTGCTGCTGAGTGTTATATAAAACCCAATTTGTCCACCGAGACCACCGTGCATTAAGTCCTTGAGCTTCCAACGAGATAAATTACAAAAGCACCTTTAGATATGTAAATGCAAACTACTGTTGAGCTCAAAACACAGGCAAATATTTATGGGTATCTGAATTTATGAGGAGGTCCTAGCTTGGCACTGTATCCATGGTGCTACGAGGGAGGAAATATAAACACAGCAGCGCAGAAATCCTCCCTGCGCTCTCATCTGGATTGCTATTCGCACAGTCAAGGGTCACATTCATGCTTGAGTTGCCACCTGAGAGGGCTGGAAAGCTGCAATGCTTGTCACAGAGTTGCAGGTTTGAAATAACAGTTTGAATTCGTTGCAAATAAGTGATCACATGCTGTAAGGAAGGGTGAGACAGACAAACAGAAAAGACAGAATACAGATCATGATGGCTGTCCAGGGTTGAAAGTCCTCCCTAAGTAAACAAGACAGGCTAACAGCAGCAGACTGCAGGGCCCCGGGCTGTTTGGCCATGGGACAGCAGCACAGTATGGAGCAGTGGCTCCCTCAGGAGATGCCCGTTGATCTTTCAATGTTGCCTTTCAAAGGAAAGCACCGCTCAACTCTGCCTCCGGAAGAGATGGGATCTCTGACTCAGCCCTTTTGGGTTTCCTTGACAGACACTGTGGAATACTCTGGTAGAGTAAACATTTAAAAACATTAAAACTGTGCTGGTTGTCTTTTAGATTTGGACTTGCATCAAAAAGTCTCTCAAGTGGAAAGAGCGTTTGTGTCCATCACCCTTTTATTGTTCTGTGTTGTTATTGTTATCGTGTGATTTAAAAGGGTTCAGAGAAAGCCAAACTGCTTTCAAAACCGTGTACACATGGCCTTCTAGGTTGGCAAACACAACCAATCATAAAGGTACCGCCTCCTGCCCTGTCGTAAACTCGCCGAGTCATATTCACAGGAAGTTTGTTACACACGAGGGGGAAGGGTCAGTGCAAAATAATAGGAAACAATGATAAACAGCATCTATAAAAATAAATCTGCAGTGTAGTGATTACATCATATAGCTATGTATAATCAGCGTTATTTATTACAGAAAGGCTGGGAGTGTGTTCAGGAAAGGCACGGCGTTGAGAAGTAAATGACATTTGTGGTGGAGAAGAGTGAAAATCTGAGGGGTGAGCACATGTCCTTGGCCTGACTCTGAGTGTGTACGATTGTGTGTGTGTGTGTGTGTACTGTAAGGAATGCAAGGAAGCTGTCAGGAATTAGTCTTAATGGGAGGAGATGTGATAGAAAGTTGAGCGTGAAATGAACATTGGTCCGATGATTCATCAATAACCTGAGAGCCTTTGACCCTAAAGTGACTCAGGAGCTATACGTGTCACCTCGGAATGAGTTCATAAGATATTTTTAATCCCTTATTTACCTTTCAAAATTAAAGAAATTACTTCACATGACAAGTTTATATTGAAATGGCTGTTTTAACTGCTATTTACAAGGAATATCTTTATGGGAGATGTAGCAGATATAGCGGGAACTACAGTTTCATTGGATAATTTTATCAAATTTGATATGATTTCTCTCTTTACTCCAAGTTACACAACACAGTGCAGTAAAGATAAACCGTTAGCCAATGAATAAATACAGCTGTTTCATTATTTTATGTGAAAAACATCAGCATAAAATCCAACATGTGTCTTTATAACAAATTGTGATCTTATGAGATTTGCAATCTGACATTTACAGTGTTTATCCATCCATCCATCCATTTTCTAGAGCCTGTACTCTCCTTTCTTTTTCTCTTTCGCTCTCACAACCAAATGTTTGAGGCATATGGATGCCCCTCCCTGAGCCTGGTTCTGCCAGAGGTTATATCCTGTTAAAGGGGAGTTCCTTCTTCCCACAGTTGCCAAGTTCTTGCTCATAGGGGGTCATCTGATTATTGGGATTTTTTTCTCTATTATATGGGCTTTACCACCTTGAAGCAACTGTGAGTTGGAGTTAAATAAATAAATAAAGGAGGTGGGCTACATCCTGGACAGGTTGCCATTCTATTATATCAGTGAGAGACAGACAACCATTTATAGTCATATTCACATTTGCCAAGTAACCTAACACATGTCTTTGGTGTTGGAGAGGAAGCTGGAGGACCTGAAAGGACACGTGGAGAACATGCAAATTCCACTCAGAGAGGACCCAGCCAAACCTTTCTTGTTGCGAAGTGATAGTGTGAACCACTCGACCAACGTGCTGCCCAGAATGTTTAGCTTCATACTATATTCCTGAATGTAGCCAAAATATTACAACAGCCATTTAGATAACCCTTGCTATGAGCATGCACATGATCTCTGTGTTTATACCTCTCTTTGAGCTAAATGCTAAGATTAGCAAGCACCCGGTCTCAAAGGGGGTGCTGGGGACATAGCCTAAAATGAAATGAGGGCCCAAAAAAAACAGAACATTCCTTTCCTTTCCTCTCCATCCCAGTCACTTTTGATTGATTGCTGACAGATTTGTAAGAGACAGTATCTATTTTTATTACTTATTTATTTATGGGTTGCATTAAAATACCTCTCTGTAAGCTTTATTAAAGTCAAAGCACCGGTGGCCACTTCATGGCTGTTTTGATTTCAGGCACGATGGAGCAGCAGCCACCTGACAGCAGTCCTCAGTCGCCACTTCTTATAGACTTGTGTAAGTTTCTGGTTTGATAAAGCCAAGTTCCTAACTTCTGCTGTAGCTTACTATTTAAAAACCTCAATGCCAGATAAAGAATGTCACCTTGTAAATTCTTAATGGCCCGTGTGTTGGCAGATCGTTTTATGGGCTAAATTAGTTTCTCTGTAAGAACAATTACAAGACTTGTTTCACTTTATTTCAGACA
>VVHJ01035385.1:0-13363 GCA_015107715.1 Tylochromis polylepis
TGTCAGCAGTTCCTGCAAGATGAAAGCATTGATGCTATGGACTGGCCCGCCCGTTCCCCAGACCTGAATCCAGCTGAGCACATCTGGGACATCATGTCTCACTCCATCCACCAACACCACGTTGCACCACAGACTGTCCAGGAGTTGGCGGATGCTTTAGTCCAGGTCTGGGAGGAGATCCCTCAGGAGACCATCTGCCATCTCATCAGGAGCATGCCCAGGCGTTGTAGGGAGGTCATACAGGCACGTGGAGGCCACACACACTACTGAGCCTCATTTTGACTTGTTTTAAGGACATTACATCAAAGTTGGATCAGCCTGTAGTGTGTTTTTCCATTTTCATTTTGAGTGTGACTCCAAATCCAGACCTCCATGGGTTGCTAAATTTGATTTCCATTGATAATTGTTGTGTGATTTTGTTGTCAGCACATTCAACTATGGAAAGAACAAAGTATTTAATAAGAATATTTCATTCATTCAGATCTGGGATGTCTTATTTTTGTGTTCCCTTTATTTTTTTTGAGCAGTGTATAGTGTAAATCTAAAAGGTTTTTACAGAAGGATAACACAATATACCTGAAATTAATTAAGATTATGCTTATCTTTAACTAAATAAACAAATAGCATTGGTGGAGTTCCAACTGATTCTAAACTTAATGAGAAATAATTGCTTTGAAATAAACACTTCACCCAGGTAAAAGGTAAAATAAAACAAATATGTAAAGTTTCAATAAATAAATTCTTTATCTATTATCTATTATCTTATAAAACACCATTTCCATAAAGTCATACCTGCTTTTAAGTTTGTTTTTGCATAGTGCATCATTAAAACCCTGGCATAGATGTTTCCAAGCAACTTATTTATATAGCTCAAGTCTTTACTAAGCAGTTTTTATGTTTTAACAATGCAACCAAATTCAGCTACAAAGTCAGTAGTAGTCATTAAGAGCTTTTAAAGGACTTTATGCTCGGATTTCAAAATAGTGTGTTCTTTTACTGATTTCAAAAACTTAAAAGTGGTTCTCAATTTGCAATATGTGCTACACGACTTAGTTTGGAAAGACATGGACTGGGTCTCGATCGTTCACGTTCAGAAATTATATAGTATATTTCAGTCCACTGACCTAATTTGATATGGATGAATAAAGAATGTCTTGTCCTTTTAGCAATGACTTTAGGACCGCTGCAGTGTTTTGATCGCTTAACTTTTCTTTGGTATGCAGCTTTAAGTGAGTTATGTTCCCATTTGTGTTGTTCTGACCTGCAATAATACTTTACTTTGAAATGTTAAGCATATCTTGTTGCTTCATCTGAACATGCAATACCTTTCCAAATCCAATCCCTTCTTCCTGCACCCTTATAAGGTGTTGATCGGTCTTCCAGTGCCAAAAATCTCACCCTGTGATTTTCCTTCACACCCCCACACCCCCCCACACCCCCTTTCTTCCTCAGCAGGACATTCATCAGCAGTTTTTTGTTTGATTAAAAAGGTGAGGAAACAATAAAGCTTTCATTTATTGCTCATATCCTGGCAAAAGCTCAAACATCCTTAGGGAAAGCCACGATGGTGAAATACCAATCCTACAAAGAGCAGCACACCAATCTTATTACAATGTTGACTCACAATGCAGATAACACCACACAGGCATCCAAACACACTTTCTTACCCCCAGGACGCTCATGATGGCGATCAGTATGCAGCAACATTGCAATGGGCATTCCAACATTTTTGGAGCGACCAGCGACAAGAACATTCTTCCCCACAGTCTCAATACCTGCACAAAGAAGTTATAAAATATGCTAGTTCACTGTTCACTGTACTGCTCAAGTTAGGGAGAAATTGAGTCTCCAAGAAGCTAAACTGTTAAGCAAAAAGTATTGCAAGGTTAACATAGGTGCCATTAATTAGGCCAGTATCACAATTTGTTGGTAAAATTTGTATTAAATACCAATTGTGTTGCTAAACCTTTTCTAAACCCTTCTTGTTTTCTATTTCTTTTGTTATGTCATACCAAATTCTGTCAGATTTTTAAAAAGTCAACGGAGCATGCTTGTAGTGTAGTGATAGTTTTAAATAACAAATATAGGTAGTGAAGCAGAAAGGGTATTTAATATCACAAAGTATATGTGAAAAAAACGTAGTCACAAAAAAAACAAACTGATAACTGCCTGCAGCTGGACTGGACACACCCAGGCCTGTTGAAAACACCCTGTTCAATCATTGCTTAAAAACACTTTTCAGAAGTGTGAAGTTGCCTAAAAGGAATTACCAGCAGCACAATATGTGCTAACAACAAGAAATTTCAGAAGTGATAAGGAAGAAGATTATTAAGCCAGGTAATTCTATCAAATTCGAAATCCTTCCAGAGTTTCAAAATATCTCCAAGAGCACAACAATGAATCATCCTATGATGTCAGAAAAGATACAAGAAAAACATTCAACTGATTTTTTTTCCTTGGATCTAGTGTTTCGTGTCATTTAGTGTTTCTTTCTGTAACTCCACAATCCAGCAGATACTGGGCATAAATGGCGTGCACAGAAGGCTGGCAAGTAAAAACACCACTAACTCCAGAGAACCTTAAGGCTTCTGAATTTCGCGATAATGTATCATGAAATCCTTGAAACCTTTCAGAAGAACGTAAAAACTCAAGCTTTACATCTCTGTTATTGTATGACTTGTTTCCAAAGGACTCTATGCAGTCCTAGGATAAACTAAATACACCTCCACTGGTTCCATAGGAATTAAGAGAGTAAATAGCAGCCAGGTGACTAATCGAATGCACTTCATATACTGATCATCAACATGTGTGACCACCTCTATAAAAGCAGAATTGAGGTGTGTAATACCACATTATTCACAGGAGTGGCTATCCCAGTAAATTCACCCCAAGGTCAGACTGTGCAGTGCTCAGAGAAACTGTAAAAAACTCAAGACCTACATTTCAGACTCTACAGGCTTCAGTTACTATGTTAAATGTTAAAGTTCATGACAGTTTAATTAGCAAAAGACTGAGCAAGTTTGGCTTGTCTGGAATGTTTATCAGGAGAAAGCCTCTTATTTGTGAACAAACCACAAGATTTCTGGAATAATGCCCTTTGGACAGATGAGCCAAAAGAGGAGTCCATAATGCACAGTGCCACATTTAATGACAGCACAGAACCCTGTGAAAACCTTTATTTTTATGACTCTATGGATAACTATTTAACAAGAATCATTCATTTTTACACCATTGATTTTGGGCATTGGGTAATATCTTAGCCTCTCTGGATACAGTTATTATTAAACACTTGCATCTGTGTTCACTTGCATTGCCTTAGATAGGTCGGTAGAGCAAGCAGAAAGGTTTGTTACAAGACTTAAATAATTCAGGCATACTTACTAAGTAACTTCTCTCAGACCACTTTCACCTTTGAAACTGAAACCAAGCTCAAATAATTAATCGCTATACATACTGCTTATAGTGTTCAAGTTCATGAAAATTGTGTATTTCCATAACTGAGTGTTTGAAACATTCCAGTCATTCAGATAGACAAGCAGATTATGCCGAACCCTTCATCCTTCAACTCTCAATGCAATCTATAAAGAGATATCTGCTTCAGTAGTATGTGGGATAGGGGATTCCAAAAGTTCTGTCACAGCTGATAAGCTGATTTCATGATGACATCCATAAAACCCTTCAGCATTCCTACTTCAACTGAACTAACCTCAAAGGCATCCAAGGCTTAGCCGCCCCTCCATCCCCCACTCGTTTTACAAGATAACCAAGGGGTTCCTTGCCATTCTAGACACTGTTTTCACATCACAGTAAGAATTGTTTTATTTTAAGAACTGAAGTCCTACTATTTTATTCAAATAACGTTTTCATATGTTATATGTTTTTAATAACAATATCTCTTAAATATAAAGTCTTACACACATTACTTCAAATAACTTTCACATATTTTCAGAAAACTCTGAAATATTATAGTTTTAATTCATGTTCAAACTAATGAAAGTCAAAGAACAAAATGCCAATTACCAGAAAATTGTACCCTTTTTAGTGTTTGAGTAAGGTAAACTCATAGAGTGACATATTTAGATGAAAAAAGGATATTAGGCGCCACCTAATGGATCTGAGATGCATAGAAATGAACATAGAATACCTACTTCTGCTATTGCTTCAAGAGTTAACTTTACATTCTTTGTAACTAAAGATTAAAGATTTGTTGAGAATTTCTTTCTGCAAAATTATACCACGATATCAACAATTTATTTAGAACACATGAATCAGTTCAACTTCAGCGATCACTCTAGAGATCAGTTTTTTAAAAATGCATGAGTAAATGTTTTGGAGAATACTGGCAGGCTTACCTGCTCTTTTGATGATCTCCCAGACAGCTGCAGGAGTGGCAGGTACCATGGATCTCTGGTCCAGGCACAGCTTACCGATGTTCACAATATGGAAGCCATCCACATCCTTCTCTGGAGCGATGGCGTTGCATACTGCTCGCTCATTTATGTGCTCTACAATCAGAGGGAGTAGCACATAAGCTCAGTTATATCACGTGTATAACTGAACGAAGAATTGAAACATAATGACCATATACACTCACAAGTCACTTTGTTAGGTACACCTGTTCAGCACACCTGTTCAGTCAGAACTCGACATAAACAACACAAAACTATGGATTCATCCTGCCTCATCAACCGTTTAGGCTGCTAGTGGTGGTGTAATGGTCTGGGGATATTTTCTTGTCACACCCCTTAGTATCACCTGAGCATTGTTTAAACACTATGTAGCCTACCTGGGTAGTCTGACCATGTCCATCCCTTTATGACTACAGTGTACCCATCTTCTGATTGCTGCTTCCAGCAGGATTACGTGTCACGTCACAAAGTTCAATCACCTCAAATTGGTTTCTTGAAAACAATAATGAGTTCACTGCAGTCAAATGGGCTCCACAGTCGCCGGAAATCCCTCCAAAATATATTCTGTATGTATAAAATTTTACTCGCAAAATATCCATTAACTATGGAAGCAGAATCACCACAACTGTAAATACCAGTTAACATGATGTCATGGAGGACACCTCTGGAGCAGTGGTGCCTTTATTCACCTGGAAGTGGGAGCTGCACCAATAAGCCACTGACCCTCCAGTCACGGTTCATCTTGTCAATCAGCTCTAGCAGCTCCTCCTGCGACACTGTGCTGGGCCGCACCACTGTATCACTGGAAATACCTGGAAAACACATATATACATATGCCTAAACCATGAAGATGTAGTCATGTGCTTTTGCATGATTATTTTAAATACACATTGTTTTATTTTTGATTATTTTAAATTTATGTTACTTTTGCTTATGCAAATGTGTTTGAACATATGTATCTGTGTATGCATACATGCTTAAAATATGTGCTGCTTTAGTTATATTTATGCCATGTCTGTAGATATGCATGAACAACTTAATACACGTTTAAGAATGCATGCACTGCTTATATCTGACCCAGGATGGTGGCTGCACGGGTCTTGTTCTTAACATAGGTGTGACTGGCTGGGTCGTCTCCCACTAGGACCACACCTAGGTGTGGTCTCATGTTGCCCTGAGCTACCAGCTCTTCCACATCACGCTGGATTTCTCTGTGGAGCTGACGAGCTAACTCTGTTCCTGAAATCACCACAGCAGCATGCCTGGAAAGACAAAGGGAAAAGACATGAATTAATGCACTTATACAGTGCGCAAAAGATGAAAGATGAATTAAATTAAATAGCTAGCTGATTGATATCAAAACAAGAAGTGATATATTTTACAGACTACATGACCAAATGATTACTTGGGAAAATAAGAAGCAGAATATCTAGCTCTTAAAGTAAGTGTTAGTTGGGAGCCTAATTTGAAATGTGTATTACTTGTAACCTTGTGCATGCAACAGATTTCTCTCTGTTTTTCCAAATTTTCCCCAAATTTTGTAGAGAAAGCACTGATGCAGGTACTTAAGAATGGACCATGTCTCAAGCGTGCTTGCTTGAATGGTCAGTTGTCTGAATCATTGTTGGTTTTACATTCATATTACTGACAGCCATTAGCCATGGCCTGCATTTTATACCCCTGTAGCCACAGAAGTGATAGGGACACCTGAATTCAGTGATTTGGCTGAGTGAGTGAATACTTCCGGTAATATAGCGTATAAGACCGCAGCAGGTGCCCCTCCTGTAGCTAAGATGAGGAAACTGAGGCTGAAATTCACAAATTCACAATGGCTCACCAAAATTGGACAACCGTAGATTTAAAACAGTCTTATTTGGACGGTAGGGTCAGAACCTGGCATAAACAACACTAAAGCATGCATCCATCCTGCCATCCTGCCTCGTCTCAACAGTTCAGAATGCTTCTGGTGAGGTAACGGTGTCAGGGATATTTCCTTGACACACTTTGGCCTCTTAATACCAACTGAGTATTCTTTAAACACCACAGCCTACCAGAGCACTGCTGCTGACTATGTACATCCGTTAACTATCCTCATATCGTCTTAAACTGGTTTCTTGAACATGACAGTGAGTTCAGTGAGTTTACTGAGCTCAGATAGCCTCCACAGTCACCAGACTTCAGTCCAATAATGCACCTTTGAGATGAGGAGTGCTGCATCATGAATGTGCTGCTGATAAATCTGCAGCAACTCTGTGACGCTCTCAGGTCAATAAGAATCAAAACCTCTGCTTAATGTTTTGACCACTTATTTGAATCTGTGCCAGGAAGAATTAAAGCAGTTCTGAAGGCAAAAATAATAGCAAAATGTGCTTAATCACGTGTCCAGTGAGGATTTTATTAAGGCATTTGGTTTAGGGACCACAGTTTTATGTGCTTTTAAATATGCTATAAATATGTTAAATATGGTATCATCCCTAACTTCAAACACAGCACGGCTCTGTGCTGTTCATAGGTGACAGTCCTCTCCATCAGCTGCAGTCCACATTACAGAGAGCTCTTTGTGTTCAGCCGGTGAGGCTGTGCGCGGGTTATGTAACTCTGACACGTCTGTTGATAAAAATAAAAAAAAAAATAGTCCCTTTAAATATACTTGCAATTTGTACTGTAACCTACACTCGCAGGTTTCGTGAACGGCGAAACCCGCTGTCAATCACCACCCTCCGACACGTGACGCTGCGCACGCCTTCGCCGGATCTGAAGCGTCGCTCAGCCCTGCGCAAAGTGATGCCGTGTAATAAGAGAAAAATCAGCGTTGTTTTAGACGTGATGCATTTTACCTCGTCGCCGACTGGTGTAGATGTCTCTTTTGATTCTCGCATTTTCTGTGCGTCCGCAGTTTGGCCCGGCAGCAGTGATGGTGTAACGTTAACGGGCTACAAATCCTGAAGGAGGAGCGTAGCGGTGAAACAGAGGCCGCCATGTTTGTGTGTGTGTGTGTGTGTCGTAGATAGCGTGTGTGTGTGTACGTCGTGCGTGTGTGCGTGCACGAGAGGGGGCAGGGAAGTGGAGACAATGATGAATGATACTCTGCATTACACACTACACATCTTTATGCTTATGAGGACGAGCTAGCCTCCTTTGTTTTGTGCACTGCCTAGGAGTGCATTCATGAAATGAGAAGCGACTGCAATGGCAAACACGGTCCACATGTGAGCAGGGAGACCAGAGCCCAATAAACTAGATGAGGGGCAAAGGGTGTGGTCGTGCGACAATGGAGTGGTGTGTGTAGTCTGAAATTTTGATAAATGTTTGGCTTAAAGCACACAAAGTTATACAGGTTTGAGTTTAATTATATAGAAAACGAATGTACTGTAATTTATCTGATTGCAATAAGCACATATGAGCTAAAGTATGTATAGTCTCAAGTCATAGTCTTTGTACACTCCTATATTCCTTTTATCCATCCACCTTCTGCTTATACAGTTCAGGGTCACAGGGGCCTGAAGCCTATCCCAGCTGTCCTAGAGCCCAGTCTGCCACAGGGTTAACACAGAGACAGACAACCATTTTAGAATCAGCAATTAACCTAACCCCACTAACTGCATGTGTTCGGACTGTGGGAGGAAGCTGGAGTGAAACCATGCTGACGGGGAGAGCATGTAAACTCCACACAGAGAAGTCTGTCCACATGGCAGATTTGAATATTAAGAGGACCTTCTTGCTGTCAGACAGCAGTGATAGCAACAGTGCCAACTACCGTGCTGCCCAATATTCCCTTTATGCAGTGCTTAAACAGATCAAACTCTGGTAATCATCTTCCGTACTGTTGATCAGCACATTTCTTTTCAACCACATGCTTCTAGTGAGAGTCAGGTGTTCACAATTGTTCAGTTAAAGTGAGTCACAATGTGGGACATTGTCTCAACATGTGGGACAGGGATAAAGGGATTTACTGGATGGACATTCAAAACATGAAACAATAAAAGTAAAGGGATACCCTTTTTTTCTTTTTGTTTTTTTCATCTTGACTTAAGTGAAGTGATCCATACCAATCTCATGTCTGTATGGTAACTATTAAGCTACCATCAACACCTGAGCAGCTTAGCTTAACACAAAGACTGGAAATGATGGAAAAGCAGGTCTTTTGTCTGTCCTGAACCTGCATAGGCACGGAGAGACCATGAAAACTCCACACAGAAAGACCTCAGCCAGCAAGTGGATACGAACATACGACTTTCTTGCTGTAAGACGACATCTAATTATTGAATTATTCATTTGAGTGCCTCTAAATTCCCAGAATAGATCAAATCTCTATTTCGTACATCCTTGTCAAAAGAAAGGTGTGTGGAATTGATGACCAAAAAAGAAAATCAGCCATTGTTAGTCTTGATGCATGCTGAATCATCCAGGTAAGGAAATCCCCAAAAATTGATTCTGTTAATCTGGACGCAACATAGCGAACAGAATCAACTTTTTGGGACAGCCATCGTTAGAGGAATATGTCATGTCATTTTTCCACTAGATGGCAGCAAATATCTGCTATATTAATGTATCTCTTTGTTAAATTAAAACTGCTAAAAATGTAAGAATTAAATTGTCCAATCTGTGTGCAGTACCTGACTGTATAAACATCTAGAACTGATGACAGGCATCTACAGTCCATTGTAGACAAGAAGAAAGCCTCACTGTCTGCTCTTAATCATACATGTTCCCTGGAGAGCACGCTAAGATAAAGGTGCTCATTGTACAGTGTTTGCACATAACTTCAGCACTGAGGGTTTTCACATCCCCTGTCATACTTTATGCTAGTGTTTACTTTTTTTCCGTATTTACTCAAGACCATAATTCTCAACTGTCCTAAAGCACATGTTGGTACTGCAGCATAAACAGCAGAGAAGTGGACGTTTAGCATATGTCAGCGTTTCACATCCATCCATCCATCCATTTTCTTGCGCTTATTCAATTCGGGGTCATGGTGGGGCTGGAGCCTATCCCAGCTGCCCAGCTGTCATATGTGGGGGAGGGGAATACACCCTGGACAGCACAGCAGTTTACATTTTAATTAACCCAGCCTACATGTAACCTACACATATGTCTGAACTGTGGGGGGAAGCTGGAGTATACAGGGACAATGTAAACAAGAAAGGCAGATTAAAACCTAGGGCCTCCTTGTTGTGATGTGACAATACTAATTTCCATGACATTTTGCCTTGCTGGAAGAAAAATTACAAATAAAATTACATATAAAAATATATATTCAGCGTAACTTTTTACCTGAAATGACCAAATTGGAGTATGGTGGTTGTCTCATGTCAATTATCCTCATCAAACAACCCACAGTGAGAGCAGCTACATTATATACCTTCCCTGCTGCAGGATTGAGACACCACTTCAGTGGTACCAGGAGCATAAATACATAAAACTTTCCCCATACAAAAACACAACACAAAGCATAAATATTTACATACATGTATGATGGATGTGTGCAAATATTTAACATATACTATTCCAGTATTTTGTCATTCTGAACTGTGGTCTTTAGACAAACATTAGGTGACCAATTTTCCAGTCTATAGACTGGAGTCTATAGTCTTGATGCTACTGTTATTTTACATCTTTATACTGGTATCATGTCAAAGGTAACTTTTTTATTTCGTTGTGCCACTTACTCAGACACAAAAAACTTTCTGGTGTGTGAGCTGGCAAGCTAACATGACTGATCCCATGAGAGATATACAACACTATGATAACCATTCAAATGAGGAGTAAATAAATGTAGCTCACTTTAGTGTGCATACTACAAATGGATTCAAGCATGTTGGTGCTACAATTAAAATTAAAAAAATGTTTGTAGTATAAAGTAAAGCACAACAAATATAATTATTAATGCATTATTATTTAAGACATATTTTACAAGTATTTATTTATGAAGCTTATAACAAAAGATAGCTGTATGTATAATGTACAATCTTGAGTCATACTGATCAGTTTGGCTGTTAATATTATGAAAACAGGTTGTTTATTTGAAAGAATGAATATTACACAACGCATGACGCATTTTTAGCGTAAAGGTTCGTTTGAGTGGTGGGAATGAATTCAGAAAATGTGCTAAACACCGCACCCAATCAAGCCTGGACATGAGACTTGAGCACATTACCCAGTGTGACAAAAGCTAGGCTTTTGTTCACTCGCTGGCTTTTATGTGCATGATCTGTTTGCAAATCCTGAAGTTACTTGCATAATTGAGAATACTGTACCATAAATCAACAATGTGTTATTATATTCTTTTTACTGCAATAACAGAGACTGTTTGGTTGTCAACAAAAGCGTACTATAACTTAAACAAAAAGGATCAGTTATCCCATTACTCTGATATAGACATTATATTTGATATGTGACTGTTAAAAAGCAGACAGTACATCTGACGCACAAGAGGATGACTACTTCTTATTAGGATGACAAGTTGTGGCGTGGACCCAAATGAAGAAAATAACCCTAGAATTGAAACTTTGTTCAAAGGATCAAGACACGGGCATCATTCACTGGGATCACTCGTGTTAAACACAACTTAATCCAATGCATAAAAGAAGTACAAACTGCATTTTAAAAGATAAAATATATTTTAATTACCCCTAAGCTGGGAAATTCCTGTGATTAAATAAAATAAAATAGAATAACTCACTAAAATAAAATATGGCAAAACAAAGTAGCTCAATTAAGAAGAATAATGATGGAGTTCCATGATTTAAAAAATCTAACTATAATATAATATAATATAATATAATATAATATAATATAATATAATATAATATAATATAATATGAATTTCTATCCATTAAGTTCTTCCTCTTCTGTTCAAGGTCACGGTGGGTACACCCTGGACAGGTCACCAGTCTGTTGCAAGGGTAATGCAGAGAGACAGACAAACATTCATGTCTACAAACAATTTGGAATAGTCAACTAACCAATCACACGAGTCTTTGGATGGTGGGAGGAAGCTAGAGTATCCAGAAGAAACCCACTCAGACACAGGGAGAGCATGCAAACTCCACACATAAAAGCCCCTGTCTGGAGTAAAACCCAGGAGCTTTCTGCTGTAAGGTGACACTGCTAACCACTGTACCACCCTATATTAGGGATGCCAGGGATAATAACAAAAATGTTTAAACTTAAAATGTAAAATTTTGCAGTAAAAATGAAGTTGGTGTGACATGAGATAATTTGCTTTATCCTATAGCGCACCAGTCAGTGCTGTAACCTTTTCATCACTTTCATCAAAATGTTTCATTTATGACAACTGGTAATCTATCTAATCTAATCTATGTAATGTAATCTAATCTCTATCTTGTGTTAAGTATTATAGCATATATTGGCAGTAATAAATGTGTGTATGCTAATGTTTAATAACAGGCGTTAAAAAAAAAAAGTCTTATCATTTCTGTAAAGCTGTCCTGAGACCCTATATAATTCAAAGGATGATGACAGGAAAAGTCCAACTTGTTGTGTCCTTAGGACTATATATGGAGGGAGCTGGCCAGCAAGCTTTGGTTTTGTCTGTCAGGCTGTGGTGTTGTGCAGGTTGTGAAAATTTATATGGGGTTAAGCTGAGCTGGGTGGAATAATAACGCTGGGATAACTAGGTGTGGGTGAAATTGAAAAGAGGGTAGAGTCAGTTGTCCCTTCCCAACAGAGGTTGAATGAAGCTGAAGCATGTCTCAGCAAGAGCCAGCATTTGTATAAATGAAAAGGGAACTTATTTCTCAGATTATTCACACCACTGCTCAGACATCATGGCTACAGGGATTTTGGAAACTTAGACTCAGAGTGGGATTTTATAAAACTTTGAAGGCACTCTTCAAAGGTATAAACTGGGAAGGTGTGGTGCGAGAGATCACATTAGGGGAGGGGGGGTGTCTTTTTTAAAATTTTTATAATTATTCAATATATCCATGAATGTAAGAAATCCCTGAATTGAAGTTTAATTACCCTCCAAACGACCCCCCTCCCCTCCCCTCCCCTCCCTTCCCTCTCTCTTCCACCCACTGTTGTTGACTAGCTCGGCCGGTTATGTAACACATTTATGCCTTGCGCACGTGGCCACAGTCATTATAAATGGCAATATGTGGACGGATTAAACATTACCATCCACCCCTGAAACCAAACAGCCCGTATTTCACCTCTAAGGCACAGGATAAGAGTGAGGTCAATGAAGACTTTGGCCAATTAATCGATTTTCTACCGAGGAGCAGCTCGCACTCATCCGTCCAGTCCCGACCATAAAAACCAATCCACGGATTGAACAGGACAGTGTGTTTGCTCTTAACCCGATCTGAGGGTACACTCGGTTCAGTGTGGCTGGTTATTGGTTGTGTCATCCTTACCAGGAAAAATGCATTGAAGGGGTTTTATTCGATGGGCCTCCTGGCATTTATCTCAAGGGGGCAGTGAGCAAACACTGATTTAAAGCAAAGTTCATGCACTCGCTGAAAATTTCAATAAATAAACAAACAAACAAAAAAAAGAATGACATTGGCTGATCAGCATCTTCTGAATGATTAAAAAAACATTTTAACCCATATTTAGGGATTTAAATTATGCGCATATTAATCGTATTGTTGCAGTTCCCCCTCTCACCCCTCATATGGTACCACCACTAGACTGACCACCACTCGCTCTCTCCCTTCCCTTCCCTTCCCTGTCTCACGTTATTCCCCCCTCCTTCATCTAAAAGCTGTCATCCTGAGCGGTACTGAATCTACGGCTCAATCCCTAAACGCCTGGATGAGAGCGGCAGGCGACATTCAGGGCAACACAGTCGCATGAGTCGACCGACTGGAAGGCAACCAGTCCAGGGGGGGACGACAGCGAGTGCTGGAATCTGAAAATTTTCGACGCAACCCACGTAGATCACTGTGGGAAAAATTCAGACAGAGACAGAGGCGTGGAGGCGAAGA
>VVHJ01035385.1:18027-32572 GCA_015107715.1 Tylochromis polylepis
ATACAAGACAAAGGAAACAAATTAAAAAAAAAAAAAAACTTAAGCAAATTATCTAACCCAAATTCTCTGGACTATAATTTCTTATTACTAGAATAAAATAAACATGTAACGTGTTAATATTGTAGAAATTCATGACAATTACACACCGCTATCTGAATTTTGAACAATCTCAAATTTAATTTGGATTTTCATACATAAAAAGACTAAATTAGTTTGACCTTGTGTAGCAACATGACCTGGAATAAAAGACAATAACAGGAAAAGGTGCTCGCCTCCTTTCAGCGATGGCTGCCCACCGTGCAGTCCGGCCCTTCTGCCAGTGGGTGTGTCTGTATCTCTGTGGGCAGAAGGGCAGTTGGCACCGGAGCCGGCAGCTTCACAGTCAGAGAACAGTCTGTCTTTCTGATCAGCCCACCTCGCCCTCCGAGCACAATCACCCTGTTATGTCTGAACCCTCCTTCGCCATGGCAACATCACATGATAGCACTGAAAGAGCAAGAATCTTCATGCTTGTGTGTATGTGTGCACTACATGCCTGCTTGTGTCAGTATTGCTTAATCTATGTTGTTGCTGACAACCTGGTTAAGCATATCATCGATCACATGGAGCTGATAACGTGTCTTCTTATTTTTTAGCACGGGTCCAAACATACATAGGACAGAAGATGGCGGAAAGGCTGGCGTGCAAGAGGTCACAGAGCAAAGCACACTTTGGGGAATCTGCTAGCTATCAGTGATGGAGAAAGAAGTCAAAAACAGATCGAGCAAACTTCAAACTTGCCTTTTTTTAATTGTTTAATTTAAGCTGTGCCTTAGGGTCAGGGGGCCATTAAAGCGTGGGATAATGACCGAAACCATTTCAGCTCTTAGACTATTTTACAACCATCAGTTTGGTTTTACCTCAGTATTTAACCAGATTTTAACTATCAGGACACAAAAATACTTGAGGCTGCAATTATACGTTTAAATATTTGTGGCTAGTACACATGTATACGTATGCAGCTGGTTTCAGGGAACTTCTGTCTCCTGCCAAGTTTAGAGCCATAATGCTCGTCTTTTACTGCTGTCATGTAGACCTTCATTCTTAGAAACCGTAAGTTAACCTTAATAGCTTTTAATGCTGAATTTTTTTTCCCCCGAGAACGCTTAACACGACGATTGTGGTATTTTTGAAGGTTTCTTCGGTCTTCTTCACAAATATCAGCATTTACTGACTCACTTATTTAATCGTGCTGCCAGCCGTAGGCTTCCTGTTAGTTTTCCTGTTTTGGTTTCTTTGAAGCAGGAATCTCTTGTTTAAATTGTTAAGGGTGGTGCTTACAAGAAGTTATTGCCTCCTAAACCTCTAGATTCTTCCCATGAGAAATGTAACCCATTCCATCAAACAACAAAACAATTAGCCATATATTATATCCTGGTATTTTACGATAGCTGCATCATTTTCTCAGTCCTGTTGTGTGCTTTTTTGGCCCTGTTTGTGCACTCCACTCTGCCCATAAGAGCTGTTTTGTAGTCTTTCTGGTGGCCTTCTGTAAGCGGCAGGGTCTGTATCAAAGCGGTGTCACACAGAGCTTCTCTTGTTTGGATGTTGGCCTTGTGTTAACTATGCTAATGGCATAGCATGACAGGCTTACCGCTAAACTGTGAGGCCTTGCGGTTCTATTTATGGAAAGTATACATTTTTCTGTTCTTTCACTCATGTATATTTCTCAGGAGCACAGTGGGGCTTGCTTGACATTAATGAGAAATCAATTTACCACTAAGCCCGGAAGCCAGTTTGAAATTTTGGAAAATGTTTGTTGGCACAGCCCTTGGCAAAGCATTGGGAAAGCTATTTTTGGTATTTTGGGGTGATGTGTCTGTGACAAAGTTTGCTGATTTTTGCTGGATAAAATGATTGCGAATTGGCAGATTTGTGTTGGTTGCACAATTTTTTAAAATAATTTATATTGTATTGTACATTGTATTTGATTTAAACAGATCACCTCTCGTATCAGTTTATCCTTTTCTCCATTTTACTCCATTTTACCATTTACTTGCTTTGTGGCGAAGTGTGTAAAAGGTCTCAGATATAAATGAGAAACCTGTACATGCCCTGGTTATTCCTGTTGTGTTTATAATGTTACCAATTATTTGTATTAGTACGGATGAGGCAGGTCTCCATGTAAGGTTGAGCAGCTGGCAGACTGGTTACTGCATACGCTCATGTGACACGGCTATTTCTAGCCAAATCATTCCTCCTCCCTACTGCCTCTAGCAAGTGCAAGAGCAAGTGGTGGATATGTGACACCTCAGGAAGCAGTGAGGTTACAAGGTGGGGGCAGTCGTCATAGTCCAGTGGTATCTATCCAGAGGCCACTTTGTGGGCTGGGGATAAGCTAGGTAGGACATGGCTTGATGGCCAATTGAATGCAAACCATTGTCTTCAGTGGAAGACTGAAGTAAAGGTATGTGGTTGGAACAGTTTCAGACTGTTGCCATGAAGTTGTAATTTGTCAGACAGTGTTTGCACATGTCACTGGGCGCGCTGGAAATAAACACATGAATTGTTGGCTGACACACATCCAATGTTCCTGTTGGGAAGATATAAAGATATCAGGTGATTAATCACTTCTGCTGCTTACTTAACAAACTTTTCAGAAAAGTCTGTTTGTTGTTCAGTGTCACTTCTCAACTTCAGTGCCACTTGGATAGGTTGTTGTATTGAATGTGATATCTTAATAGATGCTTCATCATTTATTGCTTTCTGTTCTAACATTGCTGTCTTTCACAGACAGCAATAGGATGTAAATTCAACATTTACATTTAATAGGTGGATTCTCATAAACTTAGAACTAATCCATTAACAATACACAGGAGCAGACATCAGTTCGGAAGCCACCATGTTGCTCTGCTATCTTTAATACAGTAGCCATGGTAAAGCGCCAAATCGTGCTTTATGTACGTGGCTAGAGACTGGCCACATAAATAGTACCTTACAAGTTACTTTAAATTTAAAGCTCACAAATAAATCTTTCAAACTATATATGACCATAACATTTGTACATGTATATTTTCATGATCTCTTTCTCATTATGTCATTCTCCTCCTCTACCACTGCTCTCTTTCCCTCATGTCAACTTCATTCTCCTCTTTCTCACCTCAAGCCTCATTTCCTGAACTGAAGTCAGGGCTCTAATACATGAAAACATACATAAACATGCTTATTTATTCCTGATATTTTTGTAATTACTTATTGTTAGCAGGTAAGCTGTGACCCTCCTGTCTCTGGATAGCTGACAATGAGCCGGCTAAACAACAACAGCTGCTTATAAGCTAACATCATGCTAGCTAATATTAGGCTCAAGTGTCCTAACAACCACACTTTCCCTCTGATAAACAGTTTGATTACATTCCCAATGAAGATGAGAGTTTATTTGTCAAGTGTCTAAATCAAACGATGTTAGATCAACTTCAAAGAAAGTTTCACTAATGCCAGCTAACAGCAGCTAACATTAGCTAAAAGGGGCAAAAACGACAGCACTTATGGAAAGAAAAGTTCAGGATAGCCTCAACAATTCACCTCGGTATCATTGTCATTGGACAGAAGTGAACTTCATTGACTCACTGACTCCAATTGGACTCCTTTCATAAGGATTAGCAGCCTCCTCCAGAGTAAATAGACCTGTACAGCTAGCATATTTACAGCTGAGGTAAACGGCAGACTGATGGTCACACTGAGATGAATGGTGGTTAGAGTTGTTTGTTCTAATTCTGCCATTGTATCTAGGATTATGCACTTGAATTGGAAGGGGTTAGAAAATAGAACTCAGTTGATTCTGATCTGCAATCAACCGACATCTATTAGTGATATCTTACACATTGTACCTTTAAGGTTTGCTGTCTTCTTGTGATACCTGTTTATGTTTTGCATTTCATTCACGTGGTGGTAAATGCAGAATTACCTGTGTTTTCTCATGCATAGGTGTTCTTGTTACAGTTTAGAAAACAACGAGGAATAAATATTGACCCTAGCATTTCAAATCTGTGTAATCAGTTAAGTGGGATCTCAAACTGTATGTTACAACTCTAGTATTGACCGAACTTATCAACAAATCCCAAATTTTAATCATATTTTTATCCAGTCATTTTACTCAGTGATTTGTTCCACAGTAAGCACCAATTTACTGCAATATGCATCATTTTTAAGTCTAAAATAGTACAGAGGGAGTACTGTTGTGATCACACATAATTTCACTGAATCATACCATTAA
Organism: Tylochromis polylepis; assembly: GCA_015107715.1. Classification (NCBI taxonomy): domain Eukaryota; kingdom Metazoa; phylum Chordata; class Actinopteri; order Cichliformes; family Cichlidae; genus Tylochromis; species Tylochromis polylepis. The sequence goes on from VVHJ01035385.1 coordinate 22,280, forward strand.
GCTCTCACAAACTGAGACTACCCATTACAATGTTAGGTGGCATTTTGTACACTTTATGGACGAATTAATCAGAGTATTCAAACGGAGTGGAGGATATGATTGTTGGTCAAATACAAGTCTGTTATTTTTAATAATAGCTAGTTGTATAATTGGGTCTCCTTTAGATCTGCGACAGAAACAAGAGACAATTTTGGAACAGTGCCTGGAAAGTGCACCGATACCAAAAATAGTTTTGTACTACAAGAAACCCTGGGGAAAATACTGAAAAGGATGCGGGCACAGAATATACTCCTGTTCTGAAGTAAACCTGATTTTCAAGGGTAATATCAGTCCAGTAAATTACAGGAGGTTAGGATTAAATGTCATTGAAGAACTCGGAGGGTTCCCTGTGCCGAACAGGTGATGACATCTTCATAATGTTTCTCACATTCCAGCCCTGCCCTGGGTCTACAGCAAGTAAACCCTATGACCGCCAGCCCACTAATACTCAGAAGGCTTACCCAGCTCCAGTCTGAACTGTAGTCAACAAACCTGTCAACATAATCTTTACACATAAACACTGTGGCTTTCAGAATACTGTATATGATAAAATAAAATGTTTACTAGGTGTTTAGGGTAAGGTTGGGCGATTGGACGAATTTATCGGCCATTGAAGACAGGCTGAGCCTTTCGCCGATCGTTTTTGCAAGAGCGATTTATTTATTTGCCCATGAGTAAGTTTGCTAATAATTTTGGTTGAAGCTAAGAGAAGCAGTCAACGGAAAAAATAATAGCGCTGTTTTAACGGCACCCTCCTCAGAGTGCGTCCAAATGCAGCGAAGTAAGTTACATTGCTCCGCCCATCAGAAAGTCACCTGCACGAATATATCAGCCCATCGTCATTTATTGGACTGACGAATGTCGGTTGGAAAAATTTTACATATTGCCCAACCTTTGTCTAGTCTTAGTCTATAATCTTTTTACATCAAACTTGGAAAAAAGGAGGATAGTTTTCACATCTTTAGCTCCAGTATAATTTGAACTTGCGCAATAGAATTGTGTCTTATTGAGCTTAAGTTTAAGTTCAGAGTTTTAAGGTAAATTTTGAGCTTAAGAATATTTGATTTTCAAAAAAGACGGAGTTAGGTTTTTTTTGTCTTGTTTTGTTTTATTTTTTTTTTCTAAAAGCTAGTAGGCAACTGGGCTCTTTTAGGAATAGACCAATGATGGAAATGTCTAAATGTCAGAGTTAAACTTGCAAACACATCAAAGCATGGGTGTGAGCTCAGCTCCTTTAAAGCCCTCTTTTTGAGTCCTGCTGGCTTTTGGGAGATGTTTGCTTAAACAGTTAATGTGCAGAAATGGGACTTATCAGCACTTTGGCATTCTTACTTGGACAATTTTATAACATAATTATATTTGTTCAGTCATCTGTACAGTCAAGAGGACTTATGTTTAACTGAAATCCATGATTTAGAAGCATGGTAAGTTGGCATTGAAGCTAGTAGTTGAAACACTTCAAGTATTTAAAATTCTCCCACTTAAGAAAAACTGAGGGTAGAGGGGGGATTTTAGCTTCATTGCACCCCCTACTGGTTGGGCAAGATGATGTTCTGATCTGAAGCCATGGATGGAAAAGTCTCGAGGAAATTAGTTATACCGACAGGATTAGAGGTGACCCAGGCAGAGCAGCCCTCCTCCCCATCCTACCCTCCATCACCGGAACACCAGCAGACCACTTGTCACAATGGCTTTCCTTCAGCACCAGGCATGCTGTGACAGCATTCACACACACAGAGAAAGTAGCGCATGTCACACACAGCCTCCAAGGATGCTGCCCCCAAAAATATCGCTCCCTGGAGTGTGCATGGCAGCTGTATCAAAATATTGTGTGAAATATTCTGACAAGGCTGTGCATTTCAGGACAGAGTAATAATTTGCACGTTTGTTTGGAGAATTGTTATCAGTTTTGATTACAGGTTCTTCACTTAGTCGGTATGCTAGGGCTGAAATTCTCATTCTCACTTATAAAGAGCACCTGGGTGTGACCTTAACTTGCCACACAAATGCAAAATTGAACACACCTCCTTAAAGTTGAAAAGTGCACTGTGTCTGTGTGTGGACACCATGTGCCATAAATGTGCAGTGCAGCTTGAACGCATGATAACACTGGTCACACTGTGTTTACTGTGTAATTTTCAGATTAAGCCATTTGTTCTTTCACAGTCATAGCAACGTAGACCAACATCTCCTGCCATGCAGTACTCTGTTGACAGCCCTGGATTCGTGATTGTTATTTTGTTTATGCACGCATTTGCTCACTGGCAGCGGCTTGCCTGTGGACTGTTCAGTCCCTATTGTCATCAATCATTTCAGGAGATAAACAGAGTATTTGTAGTTCAGAAACATCTCAGTCTGGATCCGCTGTGTCCTCAGTTCCCCCTTAAGTAAGACAATTGAGATTCAGTGCAGTCACTAATATAGTGCCATGGTTTTAGTGAGGATACACTTAATTTATGTGTTATGAATCAAAAAAATTCAGACATAAACAAAGAAATCTGATTTTGATAAATCTGACTGCAAATTCATGACTGATGATGGACTGACCTTTATTTCTAATTTAGCTCTTTTTTTTTTTCCTGTCTGCAAACTTAAAAGTTAAGCCCTCAGTTACCTTTTTTCCTCTTAGTTTGTAAAACTACAGTTTTTTGATACCCCTTGATGCAATTAAAACCTGCTGCTGAAGTCGTCATGTGAAAATCCCCTCCCTGTTGTAAACAATCTAATTACCATTACTGCAACTCATTCTTAGGACAAAGGCATTAGCCATGGCTAATGTTAATAGCATATTGTTGAGCATTACTCTCAGTTTTCAGAATAACAGCAATGGGGTAATCAACCGATTCACTGACTTGCAGACCTAATCTGTCCGGCCTCGTGCCTTTTCTTTGATTGTGTGTAAGCTGTGTACGCTTAGAGCAACATGTAGTTGATGTTGTCACTGTGTGGCTGTACATGCATCAGTGCAGAGGCCTGGCATTCCTGTACAGTGGTGCCAAAGTACAGGACCCCACGTACCCGCGCCACTGCTACGTCTGTCACTACGTGCGCACAGCAGCAGGCCTAATCAAAGCACTCTGTAATAGTGTTAGCTGTGTCATGTGCTGGAAGCCAGGATTAAGAGCAAGAGGGCACGGCCACTAGATGCAGTTTAGGAGGAGCCATTCTCTCTCGTTCTCTTTTTCCTCTGTCTCTCTGGCTTTGTTTTATACTTACCTTAAACCTCACATGTAGTGGCTGTAGCCATCCAAGGTCACTGAAGTGTGTTATACTACAAATACTATAGATTTAATGTGAAACAAAACAACGCGCTTTCATAATCCTTTTGCTAAAAAAAAAGTACACACAGCTTAAAATATCCGCATGTACACGTACTGTTTACGTGTCCAATAGTGTCCTCCTTTAACCTTTCTACCGCACACTGTTCCACTGGCGGGACACTAGCACCACGTAGAACTTTCCCCAAACAGCTAGCACTACCAAAAACATCACAAATACGAGCATGTTAGGCGAATCATTTTGTTGTGCTTGTCTTCTACGCGATTTTATACTTTTTATTAGAGTACAGAGAAAGACAGAGAAATTTGTCTGTAAAGTAAACATAAATGGTAAACAAATATGGGGGGAAAAAAATCAGTTGCCCCTCCTAAGCAATGAGCTTTATAGTGAATATTGTTTTCTATTTAATGGTAGTCCAGCTTCTGGATCCTGTGACACTCAGGACCATGAAATCCTATGTCAGCATTTGCTTAAAAGGCCTCGTATTTGTCTTTTCGAATTACATAACAATCCCAGAGGTTTTAGATCTCCACTTAGGAGACCATTTGAGGTTTCATGGGTCACTTGGCAGCTTTAGTGTAGACAAAATACTGAGGCGACAACATGCTTTATTCCCACTGGTGTAAACATGGACCAAAACATAATTTAATCATGTTGGTACGTCTCATTTTTCACTGGACTCTTTTGCCATTTTTGCCCTACATTTCCAGCACTCACTAATACCGGCACCCATGTTGTCCCAGTAACACAGTTTAATACCGCAGAGCATGCCAGCAGTAGATTACCAGTCTCAGCAGTCAAGAAAAAGGTAGGTAGGCTGGAGGTCCTGGCAGTGCTATGTGAGTACCGAGCCAGATCAAAATTGTTCTGCTTCCACATCTAAAAAGAGGAGAGGTTGGCAGGGGGTCGGCACAGGAGTGAAGAAAAGGAAGGACAGGGCTGAAGGGGACTTGGTTTTTGCTTTTGGGTACCTATGCTGATTCGTGGAAAAGAACTGGAGCTGTTCAGCCAAAACTGAGTACAGGAGGGAGTGAGCAAGGAGGGGAAAATGGAGAAAGGGTCAGGGGTAAGATGACTCCTACACTCAGGAACATGGACACAGATGGCAGAAAGAGAAAAAAGCCAGACTGCAACCTCAAAAAAAGCCCCAAATAGTTGGTAGGTACCAAGCCTAATTGTGTCAGTCACATGATATGAGGGCTTGCCTGAATAACCGGCCCTCTTATTGTTAGTAATAAATTGTTGGCTCTTTTTTTCCTTCTTTTTGGCACTGTGTGATTGGTCTACTAAGATCCCTCTTGTGTGCATGGGTTATTCTCAGAGGTGACTAATAGTTTCTGCTTGCCTAAAAGCATTATTCTGAGCTCTCCATCCTTTGTGAGCTGCTATTTTAGCCTTGGTGGTTTTTGTGCATTGGGTACATGGGTTATTGTGTGTGTCCTTGGCTTTAAAGTCCCAAATTTATGAACTTGAACAAGTATGGAAAGTCTAGTTATTGAAATTATTATGAAGTTTTCTAGTTTTTTTTATGCATTCAGTCACTATTTCCTTTAAATACTCTCATTTTATTGATCTAAGTTAATTTCCTTATTTGGATGCCTTAGAAACCACAACAAGGGTAAGCAGCGTTAGGTTCTGTGCAGTGTGTCTGTCTGTTATTTAAAACAGTCATACTGACGCTTAAATAGGGATGAGTCGCTTTACTTGGTTTGCCATTTCTCAGTAAGGGTGTCAAACCCATGCATAGTCTCCACTGAAACCAGAGAGAGCTGACCTTAAGAGTATTTAAACCTAAGGCTTACACAACATTGAAAGCCATAGGGGGGCTCAATTGTTTGCTCTTGCACCAGAGCTCGGTTTAGCATTGATAAAGGCTTGGATATTTGTTAGGTACATGGTGCATGAGACTGTCATTTTAAAACTGCATCGAAGATAATTGCTGTCTGAAGGTTAGCCAGAGATAATTAAGTGGTAAAAGCTTTCATAGAACAGATCCAAATCCAACCGTAACAGAGGCCTTATTAGAGACTGTGATGAAAATTGTGTTTCTTTCTCCTCTGATAGTGCAGGAAATGTATTTGATGCTTTTAGGGTAAGTGGTTTGAGAGTCTCAGTACTACCACACATGTGGGGAAAAAAGATAAGATACTGTGCAAAAGAATTGAGTAGCCACACATTTCTTTATATTTTACTTCTAAGAAACATGAGAATTTGTTGTGATTTTATTTTTTATTTTTTTTAAGTGGTCTTGAGCAATAGTTATCCAGGCTTTTTTTGTGTGTGTGTCCACACATAGCAGACAACTTGGCAAAGAATCCAAATTGTATCTTTAGGCACTAGCAGCCTGTCACAAAAACACAGAATTTGTTCCAATGTCTTTAGACGAATCTATGAAAAATGCAAAAGATATGCCCATGGTGTGCAGTGAGTTGTTAAAAAAAATTGAGGAAACTGGACAGTAGAGAACAAAAAATGAAATGTCAGACTTACAAAAAAAAAATCTATAGTAGGTGAACAATATCTGAAAGTCATCTCCTTAAGAAATAGGACTAAATCCAGCAAAGACTTGTCACAGGATCTGGGAGATGTATCTGGCCCTTCAGTTGATCCATCTGCTGTTCACTGAAGCCTCGTCAGAAAATGGTCTTGGTGGAAGGGTGGCTGTCAAGAAGGCATCCCTAAAGAAGGGAGAGAAAAGGCTGAGGTATCCCAGATTACACAAGAACAAGATTGAAAATCAGTGGTGACAGGTCTTTCCAATGTGGCTGTATTTCAAACAGTGTTGTTGGAGATCATGTCAAAATTTATGTTATGTACACATAAAAGTGCCGTCAGATTCTGATCCAACATGCAATACCATCTGAAAAGCATCTGATTGACAGCAGCTTTTTTATTTTTCAGCATGACAATGATCCCAAACCCCCTTCAATGCAGTAAAGCATACCTGGATAGAAAAACACACAATGGTGCACTTTCAGCCGTGGACTGGCCTCACCAGAGCTTGAACCTCCACATTATTGAAGCATTGTGGGATCATCTTGGCAGGAAACAGAACCAAAGGCAGCCAACATGCAAAGAAGATCTTTTAACGTCCTTCAAGAAGACTGGAGAACTATTAATGAAGACTAGTTTAAGAAAGCTTCCCTTGGAGAGTTCAGACAGTGTCGAGGAATAATGGTAGTCATACTGAATACTAACTTTCAAGGTTGATAGAATTGTAGAAACTCTGTTTTTGCTTTATTTATTGTATTTCTATGAATGTTGGAGAAAACCTCATACATGTATATTAGTCCTTGAAACATTGCGCTAGCACTTGCTAAAAAAAAATCAGTTTCTTCATTAGTGACAGATGCATGTAATAATGGCGCACTGGACCCTTTGACATTAATGAGATCCAAACACAAGTGGCACAGGTTTAAATGGCGATGTGTCTCTGCTGTCCAGCTTGTGATCCAGTCACCCAGTACATATTTTAAAACCAAGTGCAAAAATGGTCTGTCAGACCTCTTTAGCATGCACCTCATCTCTGCTTGATGGTTGTGGGTTGAGAGTACAGCCATTAGCCAGAGCATAGCATGCCTAATGTTCAGAAAAGCTTCCTGGTTACATTGCGGGAAACCGAAATACCAAAATTTGACACTGAAGAACTGTGTGGGGAATCTTTGGTTCTGCTGCAAGAATTTTGGCACTTTTAAATGCTGATAAGCCTTTTTTTTCCTTCTTCTTTTTTTAAATGGTTCAATGTGCTAAGTTGTTGGAGTAATCTTTTTGTGGTACATTTTGCAGTGGATATCCACATTCAGTTGAGGTTAAAGGTTAACTGAGTGATTTATTACTATTGACTTTTTGTTGTTCGTGGCAACGCTGTGTTAATCTCACAAAATCCAATCATGAGTCATCTTTGCAGCGTGTTGAATGCCCCATAAAAGCAGACCCCCTTTCAACAAAATACTTTACTGTAACCCAGTTTGGACCAACGCAGCTGCATTAATACATCTTTAAATTACATTTGAAACGACGATAGGAACTGCATCCTGTCAGGTCTTATGTAATAGATAAATAAAGAGAAAACGAACATATTTTTATATTTGGAAAGAAACTTAAAGTTAAGAGGGGATTTTATTTCAAAGCAGTCTGTCTTGAGACTTTAGTCTTGGTGCGGAGATAGCAGGATCTCTACAAAACTAAATCTATCAAAAATCTCTACTGCAGACTATTTATTTAGCTGTATACTCACATTAATTTTGACAGATTGCCCATGCGTTTCCGTCAGAAGCAATCTGAAGAGTTATTCACTTCTTAACAACCTGGCTTAGTGCTGCAATGCAGGGGAGAAAATAAATAGATTGAGTGAGAGGATTTATGAAAGTGTGTGTGTGTGTCTGGTGAGCCTTTTGAAGATGGTGTTGAGAGCAACATGCGCTGTTGTTGTCATTCTTAAGCGACCCCCCTCCTGCCCATCGACGCTGACTGATCATAGGACTGTAGCATGTGTGTGTATGTGTGCGTGTTTGGGTTCTAAGAGACAGCGCCTCCCTGTAGCGAAGTACAGAGTCAGAGGCAGCAGGTGCAGCTGACGCAGATTGGCTTTTAGCAGGCAGGGCCAGTTTGGGGGACAGAAAGGGAGAGAATGAGTTGAGAGACGATAGAAGAGAACGCTCAAACAAATACAACATCAGACCTTTGAACAGAACTGGACAGATGAGGTCACCGTGTTTTTAGCCCTTGGACAGTATGTGAGAAGGAAGGGAACAGGACCCGAAGTGCGCTGGTGGCATCCGACTTCTTCTTGGCTTCAATGGCGTATGTGAGTAATGATTTAAAAAAAAAAAAAAACACAAAAAAACCCACTCCACACAAAAGATTTTGTGAAGGGTAAAAGAGAGTTTTGTATGAAGCAGGTAGTTTATTGTTGAGCCAAATCTCTAATAAGTTTGAGGGATATCATAGTTTAGAACAAAAGCCTTGCTCGTCGTAGCCGATTAGAGTTTGTTTCACAGTAAAGTAATCTCAAGTATGGGATTTTTCTTGCCATTCTTCTTGTAGAATTATCAGTGACGTGTTGAGGAACTGCTGAAGCGATGCGAACTCTGTGGCTTTGTATTTTGTCGCCTACATCAGCTCTGGCCTGGGCTCTTCATTGTGTCGACGAGAGCCCCTATCTCTGCCCGCAGAAGTCAAGTGACATAAAGACGCACTGTTCGGTGTGTCTTTGAAAGGAACAATTGTGGCAGAGAGAGAAAGGCAGAGAAAGTGATGGGTGGGCTCCAGCCAAATAATGGTGCTGAAATGCTGTGTGCTCTTGTGTGATGGGCTTCTGTATTACAAAGAAAAGTAGTCCTGTCTTAGTTCATTTCATTATACTGATTACTCTGCAATAACAACAACTAGAGATGGCAGTGTGCGTTCATCTGTGCATCGTTTTCTAGTATATGTGCACAATATTATTATTGTTATTATATGAATCGGTCTGCTACTTGCGTGGTGATCAGAGTGATGAAGGAGAGGGAAGTGCTCTGAATGTCCTTCATCTGTCTGAATGCTTTTCCCTGGCTGTAAAGCACATCCACATAGGTTCACCTCCTCTTCTTCTCCCCCCCCCACCCTTAATTGCTGGCTGTCCTCCTCCACAGACATTGGCCGCCTCCCCCCGTCTGTCCATCCTCTCTGCACTCAGATAACCAGTCAGTGGTACACCTCTTCTTCTACGACATTTGTCATTGGTTGGTGTGTGCTGTGAATGCAGATAAATTCCTTTAAGAGGCAGTCTAGACTCAGCTGGCTGTGCTGCCCTCTCGCTCTCTCTCTCTTTATCGCTCTCACTCTTGGTGGTTAGCTCGCGCTGTCCTCTCTCCTGCAACACCACCACAACCTGCCGATTCCTCAGTAAGCCTCTTCTGCTCCTTCTCTTCCCCTCTCCTCTTTCATCATCAGTTTTCTTCCCATCTCTCTGCGTAATTTATTTCTGATCAATCACTCGCCACTCTTTTTCCCAGTCTGTTTTTTTTTCTTTTCTTTTCCAGGCTGCCATTTCCCTCTGTCCCTCTCTATCTCCCCTCAAAAAATACATTTCGTCTTTGACGTTTATCCATTTCCACCACTGTCCCACTTCCTCTTGATGTGAAGAGACATGAAGGTGAGTGGCGCTGTTTTAAAGGATTTAATCTTTCCTTACTTGCCTTCCTGTTTCTCATAGTTTTGTATTCTTAAACATCATCTCTCTCCTTCTCTTAACTTACTGAGCTATCTGGTAGATGGGAGCATCCGGTGTCCTTGGAGGCACTGCAGTTGCGTATGCTTCAGGTATAACAATTAGCTGGCTAGTAGGATGCTGCTGTGAGTCATCATCTTGACACTGCATGTATGTTCTAGTTCTGTTTCTTTCAGCATGTGCCTAGACAGGATGAGAGGAAGGGGAGGGGGCTGAATCAGTGTGGGGATAGAGGAGCCGCGTGTCAATGCAGACTGTAGCTCGTGACACAGTGTTTTGCACCAGCTGTGGCTGTGGTGCATTGGCATCTCAGGCGGATTAATGATCACTGTTCAGCAGTGATAACAAACAGTTAAACTAATCACTGTAAGTAGTTTGCACAGAGGTTTCATGTTACAGTCCATGGCACGCAACACGTGCGTCTAGGGGCCGATGCTGTAACAGGTGAAACACTCTAGTAGTGTTACAGGTTTGCTGGCAGTCTCTACATTTTTTGGGGTCAATAAAATGTCTACAAATCAATATTTTATTAACCTGCTATCATCCATATGTTTTTTTTTTAAAGAATGTATTAAATATGTGAAGAAGTACAGTTTCGGCTACAGATGGCAGCTGTGGAATAAAAACCCACTGTACACCTCCAAATGTAAGATTAGGTGTCAAGAACTGATAGAGGCCAAAAAGTGGAGCTAAGCGAGAGTGAATTGGCATCTAGCCTCCCCAAGAATGATGCTGCTGCTCTGTAATTGCTGGACTGGTTTAAA
>VVHJ01035386.1:15819-27201 GCA_015107715.1 Tylochromis polylepis
ACAGACGGCTGTTTGTACCATGCAGCCCCCCTGCGCCCCCCAACAACCCCACCTCGGTCTCAAACTCTCAGCTCCTAATTCACACTTCATAAATCAAGATGACCTGTCCTCCAGTGAATTCATCCCTCTCTGTGCTGGATAATACTGGCACTATTGTTCCCACCGTGAGGATTCATTTCAGAGACATAAACTATCCTCGAGGCCGACGTGAAGGCCCGATAGCTAAAGCAGCTCCTGGATGTCTGCACGGAGACGAAGGACGACTGACGCTGCAGTCGTCCATGTCAGGCCATGTCTGGTTGGTTATATTTTCAACTCCTCTGGCAGCTAATACAGGTCCAAAAATAAGAACACTAATTGGCCAGTGTTTATTTCTGTATGGGAGAAATAAGTGTTTTTAGCAGGTTGTTTGTGGCACGATGGTTTAACAGTCGGGACTCTCTGGGAGGTACGGCTCAGTCCACTGCATGGAAAAAGAGCCGACTCTCCCCTTTTTTTAATAAATAAGGCCTTTTATACGAAAATTGGTAATACAGTATAGTTGTGTGTGAGACTGGCACGGCAGCGTGTGACATCATGAGTGTTGACTCATGAGCAGATGAGTGATGCACACTGAGCTTTTTGCCTCCTCTCAAACTCGTATTTCGTGCCACAGAAACAGCAGTAAAGCCTCACTCTGCCCTCGTCCGTCTCCCAGTCGCTCTCCCTCTGCACTTAGGAGAGGGGGGAGGGTCTGGTAATGAAGCAAGTGTTTCTATGCGTTGTGAGGGGGCTGTCAGCTCTACACACAGCAGACCTCTGTCACCTGTTGCCACCAGCGGGAGGTTCAGGCAACGGGCGTGGAGCCAAGCCTGGCGGCCAGTCGCAGGACCCTGGCTCCACCTATAGACAGCTCAGCATGGTGATTTACTCGGCCTCCATGCAGAGGTGTCTATACACCTCTGCCTGGACACTTGTGCATGCAGAGTTATAGCAGGAGCAGTACTCGGGCAACAGCTACATTTTTAAACCCTTAAATTATCTCATGTGCAAATGAAATAAACTATTGTGTTTTTTTTTTTTTTTCCCCGTGACAATCAAACTGGTCCTTAACAAAAATCCTATGATGGATTTTACTGGGGATTTACGCTTCAGTGGGGCATCTGTGTCATAACAACGTGACCTGACGTGGATTTCCCGGGAAATGTGTCTTTATGTCGGGTTGATACAGCCTGCAACTTTAGTGACTGACCTGTTCAGTACCTTTTATCCCCCCTGTGCATTTTTCCACAGAGTTTTTGAATTTATCAGTGAGAGAATATAACAATTACCCTCCCAATACAAGGAATAATAATTGCAGCATCAATGTAAGGGCTCACAAACATCAGCAGATTCCTGGAGGGATGTTGCTGAATTGGAATGGATGAGCGGGAACAAGTAGTGTGACAAATATGTTTGTCCCTGAAAATGAAACTGATCACAGCAAAAAGCAGTGACCCAGGAAAGAAAACATTCCTAGCATTTTGTTTTTTTGTGTTTCTTTTATTTGTGACCACATATTAAAAAAAGACCACACGGTTATTAACACATAATCACCAGCACAAGCAAAAATGCCAGCAAAGACACGGGCCGCTTATGTAGGTTACATCGTACGCTCTACAAAACTCTAAATTGGGTCTTAATCTCAGTTCAGGGCAATGAATAAGTAACAATGATTGTGTAATGTCCAGACTACAACATATTGAATTTTCATATCTCTAGAGTTTATTATATTGAAGTGGTGACAGTGTAAAGACACCCTCCAAATTTAAATTTGAGCCGAAATTTGGGAGCTGTTTTAAAATGGAAGTCTATGGGGGACAGGCAGGGAGGAGGCTGCGCTTTGATGGCATTTGTGAGAAAACCGTAAATCTCATCTCAATGAGGACCACACTGGATGAAAGAGGGCAACGATAGCTATGTTTTGATGTATATATTATAAATGTAGGGCAAAAGGTTTGGGCGGGAAAGAAAGAGAAAGACAGTTTTTTCAAATTATTCTCCACACTCTGTTTTTAGAGCAGGTCACATGACCATTCAGTGGCGGGAAAATGCCATGAAAAATCTAAATTTTCATAAAACTTAAACGGCTCTTGTGAAAAAACTATAAAAGATATCAAAACATGGATTTGGTCGATAAAAGTCTTGTGACCTGTATAAAGTTTTAATGATGTTTCTGCGACAAAGTATGGCCCAGCGGTAGGCCTTCAAAGTGCCTTGGGTTGGTGCCTTATTTCGGGCCCTTTCCCATTCAAATGAAAGGGGAAAAATTTGGAAGTTTTTGGGGAATTTTGGGAAAACCGTGCGATGAATCCCTACCAAAAGTCATAGCACACCATTCCTGATCAAGCCACACAAAACGATGCAACATATGTGGGGTTTGTCTCAAAGCTGCAGGGCGAGTTTCGGTCCAAAATTTTAGGCGGAAGAAATCTGACTAATAGTAGTAAGTGTGCTATTGCATGGGCACACTTAATAAAAAACTAATTATAATTTTAATTTTCTTCATGGGTGATCTGTTAAAATAATTAACTGTGCAGCAGGATTAAAAGTGCTCCAAACACCACAAACATGTTCCACAGTTTCCCAGCCTCTAGAGGCCACTGGAGAAACTGCAGCTATAGGAACTTCAGGTTCCAACCGCAGTTTGTCACTTAAGTAACATACGATGCAAAACAGGTAAGATGGTTTCTGTGCAAATAAATGCTTTGAGTTGTGAGGGTTTCTTTGACAGGAAAGTCTTGCAGAGTCCAGTTTCATGGAAATAGGCTGCAGCATAGTCCGTTGTTAGTCCTGCAGAGCATCATGATAGCTATAGTGGGTTTTTTTGTGCAGTACAAAATGCATATCCCTGTCTCTACAAGGAGTGACACATTATTCCTGCCTGAATGCATGCACCCAAGATTTTGGAAAAATCAAATGCAAATTCTTCTGAAAAACTAAAAAAAATATGGTGTGAGCACACGTTTCAGGTGAGGGAGACAGCGTTCTGTGAAGCTGAAAAAGGAAACGGCAGCTGTAGATGAGACAGAGAAATGAAGACTGACAGCAAGAAGAATGGGTCTTTAGTTGGAAAGGGGGGTTTGGGGCTGAGCCGGTCTCTGCAGAAGCGGCGCTGTAGAAAGGGTTAACATGAGACAGTAAAGTGAATCCAGATGTGCTGTTATTATTAATATCTCTGGCTGATGAATGGGAAGGTAAAATTACAGGCGCCAGCCAGGGAGGCCCCGCGCGTTGCCCTGCCACCCAGGAGCTTCCCAACTCACCTCCACAGCTCGCACAGCAGCGGCAGCAGATCAGGGCCAGAGCGTCAGCGTTCCTCCATGTGGCTTCAGCGTGTCAAACAACCGAGAGGCAAAGCAGGCGAGTAGACAGGCAGTCACTTTCACCGGCCGGCGGTCCAGCACCGCAGAGCGATGGGCGTCAAACACATGACTTCATAGCTCGGTTTCATCTCAGTAGCTGCTCTGTGTCACTTCATGTCAGTCATGAAGGCTGTAATGATTTCATTCTAGCATCTAACCAAACGTGGTGATAAAAATCACTTTTAAAGAAAATATATATATATTTCACGCTACATTTTAGATCTCAGTTGTTAGAGTTTAAAAAAAAAACTGAACCTAGGTGTTAAAATTATTGTTATTAACTGAATTTCAAAAGCGTTTTTTCAGTACTGTGTAAGTACTACTCTAGGCTTCCTGAAGGTCTTTCAAAGTTTTCCACGGACATCAGCTGCTTTTTCACTCATTTCCAGTCCAGTCCTTGTACCTGACCATTTTCAGAGGAATTTTTGTCATTTAACACTGAGCTGTAAAAAGCACCCAACTCGAAGAATGAGCCAGTGTTGTATTCACACATACCAGAAGACTTAAAGAACATATCATACATAAACACGGTGTTAGCAGCCTGTTGCAAAAACACATAATTTAATCCCATTCATTAGTTAAATACACAAAAACTGCCAAGTATATCACAGTTTGACAGCATGAAATACCATTTCTGCACAAACAATGTGATGCTGAAAGAGTTGTTAGCAGAAATCTCGTTAGCGTCCCCTTAAAAAAATGTGAAGAAACTGGAAATGCGGACAAAACAAAAAACAAACAAACCAAAAAAACTCATATCTAAAGTATCTCAGAGGCATGCCCTTAAAAATAGAGGAAAATCCAGCAAATATCTAATACAGAACCTAAAGGTTGCACCCGGAGCTTCATTTACTCCCATCTGTTCACCGAAGTGTCATCAAAACCGGTCTCAGTGGACGGATGGCTGTCAAGAAGCCATTCGAAAAGGCTAAGGTATGCAAAATTCCACAAGAACTGGACTGAAAATCAGTGAACAGGTCTGAGGGAGTGATGGATTTGAGTTTTCTTTTGTATGTATGAAAAGGTCGGGAGAGGCAGTGAGTGTCTACAGCCACCTGTAAAACACGGTGGAGGCTCTGTCATGGTTTGAGGCTGGATTTCAACCATGGGTGTTGGAAATCTGGAAATTTTTTATTTGGCGACGTCTTTGTTTTTAACGAAACATTATTCAAAGAAATTACGAGAAAGCTGCCTACGAGCGTTCAGGCTGAGCTGAAGAATAAATGCGCTCATTTGAACTGTGCACATGCTGCACGTATTATATGCTGTTTTATATACTGAATTTCCATTTATGTTTGCACATCTTAATAAATCACTGCACCCTTTTTTTCCCCAAAATAAAGTAAAATAATAATAACCTAGAAATAAAATCAGATCCATGAAGTATTAATGGAAATCATCAGGTGCAGCCCTGATATGATTTGGGGGCTCAGTTATTTTAGATTCTTTGAATTAGAATATGAAACTAAATCAAGAAGTAAGTAAGTAATGAAAAGTGCTTTATGACACTCACAGGTCTGTTTACGCTGCTGCTGAACTGAACCGTCAGGCAGATCTGTGGGCTTTAAAGGAAGAGACCTAGAATCACTTTACTGCCTGCAGCAGCTCCTCACACCCCCACCTATTCACACCCCAGACATCCACTCAGTTCCGCAAGAGTGACAGTATTGTTTCCTTCATCTCAGACATGGACGGGAATTTAAGACAATATCCAGGAAGGAGGGTCACTTTTTGTCCTCCCTTTCAGGGTTGACTTTCATTATTGAGCAGGGTTAGAATGGGAGTTAGCAATTTTCAGACTAATTCACGCTCCTCTTTCAGGCTTTGTTAACAGTTTCAATCATCCCAAGTAGTCCAACTACACAGAGCAGGGCAAAAAAAAAGAAAGAAAAAAAAGATGTTTTACAGCCTGTGCTGAATGTGTTTTATGATGATTGGTTTACGGTTTTAGGACAGAGGTTGTTTGCTTTGTCACTTGTCGTTCACAACACAAGCAGCTTTCTCCTGCAGGTGAAAGTTTCTGTTGAATTTTTGCATCAAACTCGGGGAGTTAAAACACCAGCTCTGATAATTAAAACTGACATACGCTTCTCGTTTGCTCTGGAACCTTAACTCTTAATGGAATGCATTTAAATGTGACCTATTCTGACATCGATGAAAGCCCAGAGTAGAAAAAAAACCTCTCTGAAACTCAGTGTTTTGCTCAAACGCAGTTATATGTGACAGAAAACAAGGGAATGCAGAATATATTTCCTTTAAGCTTCTGATGATTTCCTCAGTTAGATAAAATTTTGGCATACGCTTCATTTTCTTTTTATGCAGAGATTTCATCCATCATCCATCCATCCACGTATTTAAGGAAATCACTGTAGAGGTTCACTGCAGTGAGCGCTTAACAGTTTCCGACCCACCATCAAATCAGAATTTACACCAACACAGAAGCGCAGAATTAGAGGCGGTAGAGCCAAGTTCATCCACACAACTGATCACTTTAAGACCACTCCTACCAAAAGATGCTGGTGCATCTATGCAGACACTCTTATCCTGTTCAGGCCCACAGCAGGATGGAGCCCATCTCTGCACGCAGTAGGTGAGAGGCCAGGAAAGCTGTGTCACGCGATGGATACATGTCGACGGAAATGAGGAAGAAGACACAGACGTTCGTGTTAGCCTCACACAGCTGTTTCCCAATGCATCTACCTTGTGATTTATGTACATACATCTGTAGACGTTTGCATTTTCAGAAATGCAAACTCATGAAGACCGTGGCCGCTTTCAGACCAAACAGTTCTGCTCCAGAAATTCCAAAGCAACATTAAAGCCGACCAACTGTTGGCATTTCAGCTTTACTTCTTTGTTGTGGTCTTTTATTTGTCTTTCATCCCGTTTGTGCCCGTGATTTTCTATCTGCCTTTCTTCTCTGTTTATTGGATGCAATGATTTTTATGTTACACTGTCACAGGTAAATCCTGAAGCTTACTGCAGTTTAATTTCCTCAAGTTTTGTTCCATTTTTTAAGGCCAGTTTAAGAGCTGCACACACATGGCTAGTGTTTAAGTTTCAGTTTACTGGCAGTTATTGGTGCTTTATGCACATGTTTGACAAACCCTAAGTAGATTTACGTTTAGACCAATCACAGCACACACATATTAAAATCAAAGTGCTTTTTTTCAGAAGCAGTGGGGGCTAAAAATAAAGACAGAATAAGTGTACTAAGAACGGTTACAAGTTCCTGCTATTCAGAAATGGGAAAAAGGGGGTACTAGCTCCAACAGTTAGAACGATGAAGCACCTGTAGTTCCTGCAGTGATCACGTCCTAAACTATGTTTTCCTTTCATGTTGCACTGGAACACTGGAGAAGATTTCTGGCATGTCAAGTCAAGTTTAGCATCTGCGAAGTGCTTCTGCTTAAGGTTTGTGGTGCACTCTGACAACAGCTTTTCTTGTCAGTATAATTTTTGTAGAAGCCATTTTTTCTAGAGCAGCAGAAGCGCCCTGAGTACAGAAGGGAGACGTGAAGGAACATAGTTCCTGGATACAAGGGGATGGAGCAGAAGCATTAGACGGGTAAGAGAAGGAGGTGGGAAATATGCGTAAATCCAGTAGGAGATATGGAGCCTGGCTGACCGCAGGGGCTGTTGTTTTAACCGTAAGATGCACGGCTGCAGGGGAGGGGGGTGGTGGTGCAGTGACTGTAGGTGGGATTTGGAGGGAAAGGTGGGGGGCATCCCTCTCGGGTTGCCTCTGTCCCCAAGCGGTCCTGTGGGAGCTCGGCCAGCCTCTCTGTCGCTGTCTGCCCTGCATGGGGCCCCCCACCACCTTCCACATGACAGCTCAGAAGACAACCTCATGCTGGCTTTACTCACCCTCTTTTGTGCATTTTGAACACAGGGATACCAGACAAATTATGCTTAATGACCGGCGGAGGTTGCCACAGCAATGGCTGCTTTGTTGCCAATGCCAAGTGTTTAAATGTTAGGGTGCAACCCTATACAGCTTCCCAGTCCTACTAAGCAGATGCTCTTTCTGTAGCTGGAATAAACAGGCTGGACCAGGCTTGTGTTTGTGGGCTACACACCGAAGCCACTTCCCAAACCTGAAGTCTCTCAGCAGCGCCGAGAGACTACAAAGACTCTGTAGACTCTGGTCTACAAATGATGAACTGATGCCGTATCCTATTCCTACATGACCCATTTGTCAGTATAGGAGTATAAATGTCCAAAACACAAGTCAATTCCACGGCATAATCACCACACCAGTGATTCTCCAAGTGGGCTTTAGGTGGGGTTAGGCGAAGCACAGCTAATAGCTCCTCAAAGTAAATCTCAATAAACAGCAGACTTGTTCTGCATCAATAAAAAGTGTGGGGGGGCTATTTATACCAAGAAATGAAGAAAAGTGGGTCTAGCATTCCCTCCGATGTTATCTTTGGACTGGTAGAAAATCGGATACAGACGTGAGCATTTATATCAGGTCTGAGACCTGAAAGAAGGTTTGTGTGAGCCGAGACTTTAGGAGTACAACAGTCGGACTTTCTCCTGATGGCGTTTGGCTTTTTGGCTCTCTGACGGGCCACAAGGACAGCCTAGCTACTTATTGATACTGCAGGGCCATGCTTGGTTTCCATATCAGAAAAAGTTTTATTAATTCAGAATCTGATGACTGTGCCCGCTGCAGTGTGCGCTCATGCGTTCATGGGTTCTACAGAACCCAGAAACAAATGCATGGATTTAGTTTTAGTACATCTTCCAAGAAATAATTTAGTGTCGAACTATGTGGAAAAGTCAGAAAGGGCAAATTTTCAACTATAAATAGAAATTAAAAATAGAATCTCAGCAGCTTTTTATAAAGTCAGCAGGTTGAAAGTTTTGCTCCATACGTATAAAATGTCAGTTATTTCAAAGAGCTACTGAGTATATTGCGTTTACCAAGGTATCATTAGATTTAACAAACAAAGAATTTTTGCTCTGATGATCAATATTTTTCATTTGGCCAGTGGTTTCATTTCTCCATTTATTGTTTTTTAACCTTTAGAGAAAGCCCGAAAGGCATAGGCAAAGGCAAACAGCGGTCCGGAGCCTGATTTATCTTCAGTGGAGTTGAATTACAAAGAGACTTTCAAACAGGAAAATGTTAATTGATTTCTAATCAATGTCACTGAGCTGTGCGGGTGAGGCAAATACTACAAAGCTAGAATTTCGACCAATTCCCCGAGTCTGAAAAATGAGGAGTGGCAGAGAGAGGAGACTTTTTAAAAAACTGGAGTCAGTCTGATTGCTCCCTTGGGAGACATTTCCACCCCAGTGTCCCACAAATGACATGTTTGTATGTAACACAATATGCTTTCTTTAAGAGGTGACGCTTTAGTGGGAGACACATTCTTCCCGAGGGCCCTGCAGTCTAAATCTAAGAAAGAAAGGAAAAAAAGAAGGGTTGGTTATTTTACTTCACCTTTTCTCAAGCACAAAAGTGAGTGCTCATACCTGCTCAGGTGGTTGATGAAGCTTGATTTACACACCCGCATGTCAAAAAGAGTTCATAAACAGCTTTCGTTTGGACTGACATATAACAGCAAACCCACCCAACAAACAAACTGGAACTTTATTAGGCTTCCATTCTCTCTTTTTTTGGATGGATTCTTGTGGGCAGATTATAGGACCATGAAATCAAACATCTGTGCTGCACACAAGCAAAATTAACAGGCAATTTGTACCAATGAGTTCTGTTTTAGTTTAAATTAGACCATCATATAAACACAGAAACAAAGACATTTTCCACTGCTGCGGGCTGTGCGCCGTTTGTTTTTCCTCAAACATTTTTCTCACGCATAACGAAACATAAAGACATCCAACGCGGCACCTACGGAGCTCCACTGCAGACACCAGCTGCGTTCGTCTATTCGATAAAGACGTTTCTATGCAGGTCACACCCGCGTGCATTTTGCGGGTCTAATGTGGCCACCAGACTGACTTTTAATGGAGTGGGCTCTGATGCAGAAGAGAACACAACTCATTGTTTCTCATACCGATGTACGAGAAGTGAAAAAAAGAAAAGAAAAAAAAACACACAGCATACACACAGCAGAGAAGAGTAGTTTGCCTTTACATTGTTTTCTCTGGCCATTCAATTTCATGGATGCCACAAATTTAAGCGAGAATACGGATTTGATAAGATCGAGCTTGTACTGTTTGTTGTTAGTTTAGTCATGAACTGTATAGCCGTCTGTGCTTGTAGACAGGAAGGAAAAAAAATATTTGGAATGGTAAATTAAACTGAACCTCATTTTGAATTCTACATTAGGAACCAGTACTCCACACAAAGATAAGCCAGTACACTTTGTTATATGAGGTGCTTTGGGACCAAAGGAAACATTTTAATGGTTTCTATTATTGTGCGTGTGCGTCCACACTAAACAACATTATTAGAACCCAACTGTCTGTTTTAGCTCCTGCTCTGCACACAGGAAACCTTTGAGAGATGCGCGTGTACGGTGACTGGTCTCGACACAAGCGTGCACTGTTACTAAAACTGTTTAAAATGGTAAGCAATTTTTAGTCACGTGAAAAAGACAATGTTCACAGGACTCCATGCAATGCTGTGAGAACTCCTGTTAATGTACGCACAAAAAAAAGGAGCTACATCTCAGATCCTACAAACCTAAGTTAGCATGTTAAAGGTTAAAGTTCATGACAGTACAATGAGAAAAAGACGGGACAAGTATGGCTTGTTTGGAAGGTTTGCCAGGAGAAGGCCTCTTCTCTCTAAAGAGAACATTGCAGCACGACCTAAGTTTACAAAGTTGCATCTGAACAAACCACAAGACTTCTAGAAGAACATCCTCTGGATGGATGAGAACAAGGTGGAGGTGTTCACCAAGATGTGACGAGGTGACGATTCGGGCTTGTTTTGCGACGACAGGACCTGCAGTCTTTGACTTGACCGTGATCTCCTCTGTATGCCAAAGAATTCTCGAGTAAAATGTGACTCAAACGTATCAGACAGACAAAGCTCGACTGAAACTGGGTCATGCAACAGGACAATGATCCCAAGCATTGAAAAAGGACAGAGACAAAGACGTCAGCCTGATTCTGCTGTGGCGGCATCTTCAGAGAGCTGTGCCTAATCTAATGGCTGCAAACTGAAGCAATGTTGTTATGAAGAGTTGACCAAAATGCCCCCAAAACAACCTGAGACTGACAAAGTCATGCAGAAAATCATTACTTCAAGTTACTGTATTGAAGTTGGTTCTACAAGCTATTGAATCAAATGATCTACATCGTTTTTCACAGGACTGCATGAGTCCTAGGACAGCTCTCCTTTTCACCATTTACAGTGCTACAGAGAGAAGAATTATCTTGTTAATAATTTTACCTCCTCACTACGTACGACTCTGGATACTGTAGCTCCTGTGAAAAATAGAGCCTCGAATCAGAAGTACCTGACTCCGTGGTATAAATCTCAAACACGTAGCTTAAAGCAGATAACTCATAAGGTGGAGAGGAAATGGCGTGTCATTAATTTAGAAGATCATCATTTAGCCTGGAGAAATAGTTTGTTGCTTTATAAAAAAGCCCTCCGTAAAGCCAGAACATCTTACTATTCATCACTGATTGAAGAAAATAAGAACAACCCTAGGTTTCTCTTCAGCACTGTAGCCAGGCTGACAAAAAGTCAGAGCAAAGTCAGAGCACACAGAAACAGCTTTAGTGAAGGTTACAAATGATCTTCTTATGGCCTCTGACAGTGGACTCATCTCTGTGCTTGTCCTGCTAGACCTCAGTGCAGCGTTCCATACTGTTGACCATAATATCCTATTAGAGCCATTAGAACATGCTGTAGGTATTACAGGTACTGCACTGCAGTGGTTTGTATCATATCTATCTAACAGACTCCAATTTGTGCATGTAAATGGAGAGTCCTCTTCACACACTAAGGTCAATTATGGTGTTCCACAGGGCTCAGTGCTAGGACCAATTCTGTTTACATTATACATGCTTC
>VVHJ01035389.1:4292-23451 GCA_015107715.1 Tylochromis polylepis
CACACACACACACACACACACACACACACACACACACACACACACACACACACACACACACACACACACACACACACTGGCATACTATTGTCTTGTTTTCACATTGCTATTGTTTATTGCTGAGTATTAAAAATACATTTCCAGCAGCAAGAGCTGAGTCTGCCTTGGTAAGCTTGACATTAACAATCTCAGTACGTGTTTTTTTCCCCTCTCTGTCTGTTCAGGCGACACACTAAGGGTCTGCAGGAACATCCAAATGGGAGGAACCCAAATCGAGGATCTTAAATGGCCGTAAAGCTGTGTGGGCTGTCAGTAATGGAACCTAAGCTCTTCTCAGAGCCACACACCACATTTACGGGTTATGACCGGCGTCTGCAGGAGAGGCAGATTGAAAATTGAGGGAGAGGAGTGATTTTGGTTAGACGGAGGTGTGAGGGGGAGAGAGATCTTATGGCATAGTCCATTAGACTGGTCAACAGTATCTACTCTGTCCAAGACTGCCAAGAGGCTGAAAGTGAAGAAGTGTGTGTGTGTGTGTGTTTGGTGGTGAGGAGTGCATGTGTGTAGGTGCATACATGTGTATGGAAAGGTTCTCCTCCTGTCTCCTCTCCACGAACAGCCAAAGTTTTCACTTGCACTTCCACCCTTCCTCCTAAAGCCCCCACTGCCACTCTGCCACTGCCACCCCTCCTCTCCTGTTTTTAAAAATAGTGTCCCACTTGCTCAGGGGCTGAACATTAAATAAACCTCGCCCCCTTCACCCTTCTTGCCCCCCCATCCCCTATCTCTCCCTGGCACCAACTCCCTCTCCTCACTCGGAGGCCATTGTAACTCCATGCACCAGGCTGCGCCCATCATTTATCACACCACACTCCATCGTTACAGTCACATATATTTCTTTCTTGTTTTTTTTTTTGTTTTGTTTTAGGGGAAACTAAAAAAAACAACTGTAATCTTACAAAAACGTCTAACTATTGTTACATACCTAAACAGTAAAAAAGGATCAAATACACAACGTGTATTTTGTTTCTTTTCATCGGGGTGGGGGGAATGGACGGCCAAACTAAGACAACATCGTGACAATATGTTTCCTGCCTGGTGTCTGGATGGTTTGTCGGAAAACTGGGCTGAGCGACAGCCAGTATCATCATCATCAACTCTTGCCAGCTTTTCATATTTAAAGCCAGCAAGGGTTTAATTACCAAATGATGACAGTGTCATATGGTACCATGATGGCACAGAATGAGTGTGTGAAACGTGCGTACTTGTGTGTCTCTCCCTCTCCCTGCTGCACTCATTTGTTTGTGGCAAGTGCGGGAGTGTGAACACCTTTGTGTGGTAGCAGGTAGCTGAAGGGCCTGAATGGATAAAAACACAGTGGGCAGGAGATTTTGTGTGTGTCTGTGTGAGAGAGAGGGCGAAAAAAAGAAGCACAATAAAACATCTGTAATTTGTAATTCCCCAGTATTCAATGGCTGCTCATGGATTAAAGATTAAAATCTATTGTCTTGACAGATGGGAGAGAGAGGGTAAGAAGAGGGGGACACTCATGCACATCCCATTTCCATTTGTATATGAGCTGCACAGTTTGGCTAATCACAGTGGAAAAATAAGCTGTCTGCGTGCCTTTCTGTGGGCAATGCCACCATGAGCCTTAATTCCAGCTGTGGAGACATTAGAGACAGACAGAGTGCTCGTTCTCTTATGATGGCACTGTGTCAGCCGATGAGCAGTATTTGTTTATTAATATTCCAGAGGGAACAAAGCACAGAGGCGCACTGCGATCAGCAGGTAGGAACGGCAGAATAACACAGTACATCCCACCTTCCAATGCTACCAAACCAGCTGTGATGAAATGACCTATGGTGCTGTGGATTTCATTAAAATACAGCACTTAAGTCGAATCTCAAAGCCCAGCAAAATGGCAAGTGAGGTGTCTGTGTGGGTATAATTTGGCTTTTTTTTCTGCAACTAAAATTTTATTTTAAGTTGTTAGAAATGTTTAGAATTGTACAGAAAGAGAGTAGAAAATGCTGAATGGGTGCGTTAGAGTTTCTTGTTTAGTCTGTGTGGTCTGCACTAAGAGGGCTGTGCATGTGTGTGTGCATGTGTGTGTGTGTGTAGGGGGGTAATGGTCTGGTCAGTGGAGTGAAGCGGACCACCTGAGAGTTGTTTTTGGGCATTAGTGTGTGTTCTCTTGCTCTTTCTCTCTCTCTCTCTCTCTCTTTCTTTCTTTCTTTCTTTCTTTCTTCCCGTGTGTGTGTGTGATATATGACACTGGCCATCTGAAGGAGGTACCATGCTCTCCCTCTCCAAGCTGCATGAAAGGGAGCTGAGAAGCCCGATGAATTAAAGCCTCTCTTCAATAAAACATCAGAGTCTTTCAGTAACACACGCTTGAGATGCCCCAGTAATTGACTTTTGGACTTTAGGATTTACATGAACCCTCCAAAAGCAGCTTACCTGTGCAGTGATGCCCCTTGAGTAGGCATCCATTCCCCGCTGATGTGGATTTCCATAAACTCGTACAATCTTTTTTATTTTGATTTATTATTTCATATTTGATAAATGCAAAACTATCCACTGTAGATAATTTGAGGGATTTATTGAAGTGTTTGAATTTGTTTATCATGGCTAAATCTTGCCAAATGAACCTTAATCCATAGATATTTGGCACGGTTGTATTCTAATGTAGCTGCCATGCAGATTTCCCTTAATGTTTGTTTGCTCATTATAGAATTAACAGGGTTTTATTTATCTATTTGGAAGCAAATATACATACATATAGTGCAGGCTTGCATGATTTAAATGATTTGAAAGTAAGACACTTTGAACATGGTTGACTAAATAAAGCCTGCACATTAATATTCATTTTTTCTTATTGGATATAATAAGACACTTGCACATAGTAAACTGCTACAGTATTATAGATGCCAGAAAAAAGATTATTCATTGAAGTCAGCCAAAGCAATGAGAACACAGAAGCTTCTAAAGAGATGAGGGCTCTTGCAGATTTGCACTGAATGTGGTTAATCCTTTCCTTAAAAGTTTCATGTAAGAATCACTCCTAGCTTTCTGGAAGCAAACAAGACAGGAGAAATAAAATATCACCCATCAGGTTGCTGTTAAATGTTTAGAGAATCTGTACCTTGAAGAAGCGTTCCTGGACAAAGTTGTGAATCTCGCACAGCACATAATAAACTCTTTAACAAGATGGGGAAAGTAAGAGTGAAGGAAGATCTATGGGAGGGGCAGAGGAGCTTGGCAGATTTAATTAATCACTGCATATTAAAATGTTTGTTTACAGAAGTGAACAGCTACAAGAGGTCCGATGTTAATTAATTTAAGGCGTACTTCCCCACAGCCTCAGCGATGTGTCACATGCTGCAGAGCTACTCCCTTTGGCAGGGACTCTGCATCTCATTGGATATCCATCAATTGCTGTGAGGTGTGTAAGAAACAAAGAGGCACGGCACACAAATTAGACCCAATGTTAACATGATTGCATATTAAGATTTCTAATTAGTGGGCAAAAGGAAAAGGTGAAGAAGTTGAGGAATACTGTATGTGGTGCATGAATGGTCAGCTGAAAACATATTTGTCTGTGGAGTATCTATTTCCCGCTTCACTACTGAGATCATCGAATTTCACTCTTTAAACATACACCACTCAGCCCAGATGCTTTATGTCCTAAACACTGACAGATGCAGTTTCTGGTCAGTCAAAATCCTTAACACATGTGCTGCTTCTCTCTGGTCTCTAGAGGTTCCTCTACGGACAATGATGTATCTAATGCCCCCTTGAGGTCAGCTGGACTGAGTCCAGAACATCACCTGCAATCAATAGTGTTGGTAAAGCAGGCCCAACTGAATGCATGTGAGGGCAAAGACTCCACTCAGAATCCCACGGTGGAAAAAAGGCCTGCATGGCCCATTGCCTTCCTAAAACCAAACCATAGCCAGGCTGTGCACCTGACACAATGGTGTCTTTAGGAGAGATGTGCAAAGGTGGTGTGAAGTGAGACAGAGTTAGAGGGAGAGAGAGAATGGGAGTAAATGTCTTCTATAATATTTTAAAGAGATTTGAAAAATTGGATGCAAATTCACAATAGGCTTCAAACAATCAACCACAGCTTTTTAAAATGCCATTCGCTGGTGACAGTGAAGGTCCAGAGTTATGCTGGGCTACACGAGGCTACGCCGAGGACACTGAGAGCCTCAGAGAGGGCGGTGTTCACCGAGCCAAACAATGGATTTGTGGGGATGTATATAATTATTTTACTTCTTAGAATCACTGACTCCTTTATGTGTACCAAACTCTAGCTAAAAATCCCACAGCTGCATGAAAAAGAGCACCGGTGTAAAATTCCACGGAGGCAGTGATTACCTCCTTACCTATGACAATGATTATCAGCGCAGACAAGAGCAGGCTCCCTCCTCATCTTACACAGAGAGGCCACGAGACAGCACATGCTCAAAAACAAACACACGAACAAAAACTGTGAGATAAATGATAAGGCAAAGGAAAATAATTCTCCATGTGAAATATTAGGTATGTTTATTTACACCTAATGATTTTACACCATGCTTCATTCTGTATTTATCCATCATATTCAGCTCGGGATATTTCTTCTTAATCAGTTTCTCTTAGATTTATTTAGTTGGAGAGCAAGCATTAAGGAGCTGACAGAAAATTAAGGCAGAACGAGAGGCGATGTGCAAAATGATCTCGAACCAGTCAGCGATAGGAGAAGTTACATTTCATAATCAATAAATAAATTGCAGCATTCAAATATAGTGAAGCTGGGAGCTCAGGTGTCCATTAATTAGGAAGTACATGACATAGAAGAGTGTCCTCTCCATATTTACCCCAATCTCCACTTTCCTGATGCCTGCAATAAAAATCGAAGTGCTAAAAGGTTAATGGCTTCACTGATCAATCATCAAACCAACAAAATAAATTTAAATTCACCAGCTTTATGTCAGGTCTTTTTTGTTCTCTCTCATTTTCTCTCTCTTACATTTTTCTTCAAAAACAAAAAAACAACTCGTGTTGCTTCTGCCCAAACAACCAGAGTATGCTGACAAAGCTGCAACTGCTTCCTCAGTCAAGACCTAAGAGTGCCATGGTGCACTCTCCATTGCTACAGACACTGATGCCTGAGACTAAGAGGCTGAGGGAAATGGCAGATGCTCTGCAGTGTACGGTGTGCATGTTTGTGCGAACTCCTACTGTAAGTGGGATTTGAAGAATTGGCACAGTCATCTGAGCAGCGCTCCGCATCTCTCACAAACAAATGAAGGCCCAGAGCCTCAAAGTGAGATTGATATCTCTTTCTGAACTTCACAGGGAATATTCTGAATATGGAGAGGGGTTCCTCGCTCCCAGGGGATCCAAAGGGCGCTTCATCTGTCCTCTTCTCCCCACCTCCACACCAACAATAACGGAGAGGGGGGGAAAAATGGCTTGGGTACATCTTTTGTGTTCATCAATATTCACTCATTCATCGTGCATCCTGGCAGCTGAAATGTCAACAACCATGGGTCTGAAATCCACTTTGTTGCAGTGTGGAGGACGTCTGAAATTGAGTCTGGAATTAAAATAGAACAATCCCCAATTTTTCTGGAGCGGAGGCAGAGCCATACATTTCACTTAGTGACTGAAAACTTTTCAATTTGTGCAGCGGGTCTTCAACAGAACCCAGCCATTAAATAGGTCAAGGATGGATGTACGCAGGCTACAATGCTCTCTGAGTCCGAGAGAGAAAGTTGGGAGTACAAAACATCATTTGTTTCACAAAAGGAAACAAGTATAAGCAAACATAAGCAAACCATGTATTGAAGACATAAATAAGTCAGGGCTTTCTAAAACAAACGTGTAATAGTAGCAGATAGCTTTTTTCAAATCTTTGACTGGAAAGATGACATAAAATGACATAAATGCAAAATCCACATGCCGGCACACATATTGTCTGTTCACTGTGTAGTGACATGAAGCAGATTCTTGGGTGGGAATCATCCCAGCCAAATGTAACAATTATCAGCCCCCATGGTGACTTTGACAGAGCTGGCCCTGCTCTGAGTCACTGACCTGCTCCTGCATGGGTCACAAACAGGCAAAAGTTTACGACACCGAGGCGGTGGACCTCTGAACACATCTCTGTTAAAATCTCTCCCCGGAAAATGAGTGGGTATCTGCCAGAATCGATACAACACTGGAATACACTTTTAATCATTCATAACTGATTATTTGATTGCTGTTTCTGTGGTGGAAGTACGTAATTCATGACACACACCCACTCATGGGGTCAGTGATTTCTACATTTCAATATTAAATAGTCCATTTGTTGCTTTCATGGTAATTCTTTGTAAAGGATATTCAATCACATGTAAATATTATATGATATATCTTTATTTCAGGCTCTGTAACTACTTTATTCATATTTGTAGACATATTTGGTTTACACTTTTATGACACTGAGGACATGTAAAAGTGAAGCTAATCTCCTTTTGCCTCCTTTTAATCCCACCCTCCCAAGGCCACTTAATAATGATCTCCCCCTGAAAGGTAAATCAATTATATAACCACAAAGAAAGAACCATTTTGTCATAAAATGGTAATTAGTTTGGGTCCTGACCTCTCTCTTGGCACCTCGACTCCCCCAGCTGAGGACCGGGGCAGGTCCACAGTCCGCACTTAACGATAGGCAGGCGTAACACACTGGCTGAGCATTGTGGGGCCTTTGTCTTCATTCAGGGGGAGATGAAGTTCTTGCCGCCACGTTTATCAATCATTGAGGGGCTCCAGCTGTTCCACGAGCTTCAGCCTGACTTCAACAGCCGGCCTTACAAATTGTCTGTGAATAGTAAGGAAAAGGAACCCCCGACACACACACACACACACACACACACACACACACACACACACACACACACACACAAAGCCATTTACTATAACATATACCAGAGTCACACATATAAACAACACATTTACCTTCATTTACCACCCCCAGACACACACACACCACACCACACCCTCCCAAATACATACAAAAGCTTTCACTGCACATGCAGATACACTCAAACACACAATGCCTCCTATTGTTCACGTCTGGTGACAAATGCTTCTCTGCAGCCTTTTCACAGACACGTCCAACCCTGCAATCTGCTCGGTGCAATTACAAGATGGATTAACAGCTCTTTCTAGCACTGTCATCATCACCTTGCGTGCCTTGGAGGAATCCGAGGATGCCGCATTCCTGGATGAGAATCATGTCCAATTACAACTTAATGAATGAAGAAGAGACATATACTACTGAACAAATCAGGCGTGCTGAAGCCTATTTGAAATAACTTATTGTGCAGTTCACAAATTCAAACTGTACAAAGAACTATTACTGGATATTTTGCATTAATGTTCACATGAATTTTGCTAAAATGAAAAGAAAAGTTAGGTTTGTCAAATGGATGGATGAACATATGAATTACTTGTTCTCCAAGGTCAAATAGTGATTGCTTTGTTGCTCTCACGTGCCACGGTGTCAGAGCCATCTGCACTCTCACTTTTTCATCATATTCTGCACATCAACAAAATAGCAAGAGGATGACGTGAGGGAGACAGAAGGAAAGAGACGAGAAGGAGGGAAAGAACAACGCAACGCACACATAGAAAAGAAAAAAAATAGAGAAAGACAGAGCAAATCCAAATTGATCGTTTGGTGGCGAGATCAGTCATAGTCATCCTGGGTGGATGGATGAATGTCTTTGATGGCCACTGCAGGTTCAGGGAGGGAGAGTGTCTGAAAACAAGAGAAATTGGTTTGGGCCCTCGGGAAAAGGAATCAATGTGTGAGGGGCATTTAAGTGCCCTGCTGCTGGCTTTTTGAAGGGTTGTGGGGGTTGGCCAAAGTTTGAGGGTCTTGGAAGTGACAGCTAAATTTTCTTTTGAAATGTCTGTGTTCTGTTTGCTTCTGTGCGACGAGGATTTTGTGAACTGAGGTCAGAGCTCAGTCTACACTCGGGTCTAAAAAGATGCTGGATGCTGAACCATCCTCCAACGCTGGGTGTTTGTTTTCACCAATAGTAAACTCCACCCTGTTGAAAGTAATTAGAACTCATTTTACTGGGAATTTTTAAAAAAAATTGCATGCTTTATGTTTCCCTATGTATTTGTGGACTTGCAAATTCCCCCATTTTGCCATCCCCTAAACTAAATATTTTAGCTCAGTCCAAAGGCAGCAAAAGCTTGATAGGATGTAACACTCAGTCTAAAGAAGTAAGGTGACATCAAATTTGCTGGAAGCTAACATAAAAAAGTGTTTTTTTAATATAGGCTGTTAAGCTTAAGCTTAATTGATTGACAGCCTAACAAAAACAACGATTTTCTTCGTATGACCTGTTGTGCTTATGCACTGTTTGAATGTAAAGAGAAAAAAAAGGCAGATTTTTCCCACAATGTTTTAAATCATGAGCTTCATGCACCTCACAACAGCAATGTTTAGATTCATTATTTGACAAATAGGACTCTTATCTGTCAATCTAAATATATCCAAAGGCTATTTAAGTATAAAATAGACTGTGGGGTTCTCATTAAGTTTTACTCTCACCATGCTTCTCTGACACCTGCTGTCCAGGAGGCCCGAGGAGGTCAGCAGCTGTCCCGCTCACCACATTTCATTTTTTTTCCTCTTATGGAAAATCTTGAAGCTCCAAATGATGTCCTTTCATCATCTTGGTAGGCTTCAGTTTTTAAACTTTGACCAGAGGTAGTTGGCAGGGGAGGTGGTGCGCCAACAGAGACATAGCCGCGAGACACCCTGCCCGCATCTGTCTGTGGAAAGCACTCCTTTAAGCTGCAGCATGGCACCAGCTCAGGCCGCTTTACTCACAGGGTTTTTCCACACTAATGACAGCAACTATCTCATTCATGGTGGCAGTAATAGAATTTTATTAACTGATTAGTCTCTATTTTCAGGGTGGAAACAAGAATCAAAATCTCATGCTACTTAATGGAGCCATTGTGACTTGAATAGTTATATGTGTTGGATTATGATTTTTCTGCCAGACAGCATCTTTGAACGATGATGCAACCAAGTCGACTGTGCTCTGGTAATGAGTCATATGACAACTCCTGGGGTTTCTCCTAACTATCCAGGCAAATGTCAGCAGTCTACCCCCCATTCCCTTTGATGACCTATTAAATATTATGAGGACCCCCTCCTGTGTGCACTGTAGTCTCACTCATATCAAGATGGTGTTTAATGCCCATGAGACAAACAACAGACAGATTAAAGCTATTATACCCTGCTGCACTCCCACATTCACCCTCCACAAAGTGGAGTTGAGATGAGTTGTTTAATAGTTTTGCAGCTTAAAAGCAGTTTAAATGGTAAAGCACGATGTTGGACTATAAATGATGTTGGAGAATTTATAGTTTAGTGATCTTTCAAAATAGAGCAGGCTTACTGACCTTTGGAGCAATTGTATCTCACAGCATGTCAGCCGTGGAGTACTTATCTCCTACTGAACCAGTAGTTGTTAATAATAAAGCCATTGAAACCTAATCAACTTCAAATATTCCTTGTCAGATAGACAATATATTAAGACAAATTATGATTTTTTCCCCCCTGAAACAAAAGACAGTCCTCAAATTTTTCAAACATGGTCATTTTCTGGCTTGTAAGTCAAGTATAAGGAGATAATTATGTGACAATCTGAGCAAAAATAACTTCTCATTTTCAAGAATAATGGGAGCGCAATGTTATAGATTAATGGCACTATTTATCTTTTTTAAATTTCTGTCTTTCTCTTGCGACGGCAGCGCTCCCCAAGGAAAATATTCATAAAATGAAATTGAAGTCATAACTTAATAGGTTATTAAAATTTTCGAATGCATATCACTTCTCCTTTTGTGGCGCAGTAAATTTAAATTGAAGTTTGTGGCATTCCAAGACACTGGCAGAGAGTTTTTTATGGTGGCGCAAGAGAGGGAGGACATGCATCTCTGTCAGTGGGGTATTTGCTATTCTAATTTTATGGCAGGGCAGATTATCAGGCAGGAATGTCACTGCACCCAGGCTGACAACACCTTAGCCCACAGCTATGTGTTTAATTCAGAGAAGCCTGGCATCCAGGGGTTTGCGCCCTTTATTGTTTTCTACTTTTGTCCTTTTTTCTTGACTTAAACTGAGACCCTCTGCATATTAATCTCCTGTCATTTCTCACCATCTTCTTCCTCCAACCCCACTCCACATATTCTCTCTCTTCAGTCAGTCCCTCCCTGAAGATCTTCTGTATTCGCACTCCCCCTATCTTTCTATCATTGCTCCTTGGGGGGGCAGGCTGGGGTCTCAGCAGAGACAGAGGAGACAGAAACAGTCGCTTGCACAAATCTCAGGGGGTCGAGATATAGAGCTAGTGAAGGTGCGATACCTATCTTTAGCCTATGGACACAGTGACAAAGAAGGTAAGATGTATGGAGGTGATTGAAAGAGAGAGAAGGGGGGTGTGATAGAGGCAGAGGGGTCCATCAAGTCAAGCTGGATGTGTGGGAGGTGATTTTTCTTCAAGGTCAAGGGCCAAATTTATTTATTTCCCTGGAAGTTACAATGAAATTTTACTGAGGACTTTGCTCTGATGATGAGAAGAGATCAGTAGCCATAAATTTGTCTTGCCATTTGGTTGAAAGTGATGAACCATTTATTATGCTGCCTTCAAGGACACAGCATGGTATTTGTATGATAGTGCTATTCTATATAATGATATCCATTTCATTGTGCCATATAACACAAATGAGAAAATTAAGAGTAAAACTATGTGGCACAGAGGAAGTCTGGCTTTATTCATAGCTATCTAATGGGATATGTACAGTAAATGTCAGATGATATTTGTGATGTCCTTGTCCTGGTTTTACAGTATCGGTTAAAATGTTGATGTTCCCTTTGAAGAGACAAAGGCTTCTTAGACCCGAGAACAGCTTGAACGGTGTGAGTTTGTTCTTTGATAGATTATAAGAAATTACCTCTGCAAACGACAAATTAAGCTCATGTTTGGTTTCTCACATTCATCACTCACAAAGAATAGGGCTCTTGACAGCACACTTCTCCCTTTTCTTCTCTCAACACACGGCAAACACCTCTAGGGTCCCTCAGAGGGCATGATGAACGAATGCTCTGTATTGATTGGCCATTTAAAAGCCTCTTGTAGCCTTGGGAGTATGTTAATACCATGAGGCCCTTTCTCCCGCTGCCACATGGTCCCCAGGGCCTTTGTGTGTATTCCTTAGTGGGCTATCACGGGGAGTTCATTAATGGTCAATTACTAATATCTGATGAGACTCATTGTGTTACAACGGTGCTGTAAGTGGGCATCTGTCTCTCCTGGTTTGCGACCAGACGACACACGGGCTTTTGCCGCAGCAGGATCACACACTTCTGCTCAGAAAACACATGCTGGAAGGACATGTTAGCGATGAGGAGAAACATCCTGTTATTTATGGATCTACAGGCTCTTATGTGGATTTGATCTTGCTTATTTGGCGTCTTGTTCACAGCAATTCATCTTCTCTGTAATTTTCAATTTCTGTTTAGTGATTCTGCAAGGTGAAAACCTTAAAATATAACGTTCTGAAGTGCTCACACAATCCTGACCTATTTATGCGTGGAGACTTGATAGGCTGTCAGGCCCCAAGTGAGAAGGGACCCCTAGACGAGGCGAGCCATTCTTTGACTGCCAGCCTGATATTTGTGGATAATAAAAGGAATAAACCAGACAATCGGGTTGAATATTTCATTTGTTATCCATATTCCTTATGGGAAAATGATACAGAAATGTAAAAACGGCAATTTCCCCCCCAGCTCCGGCTGGGATTGTGCCAGAGCGGTAGCGTTGTTTTCATGTCTGAAGATAAAGTGCATCTTTACCAACCTATTCTCTCTGGTATAAATCTAACAGGCAGCTTATATATTACCTGATCCAATGCAGGATCGTTCATTATAAACAGAATAATATGTTATTGTAATATGTTATTATTTCCATTTTTTTTCTCTGCTCAATTCCTGTCTATCAACATGTCTCTTTTCCGCTCTGTAACTGTCCCTTTTTTTTGTTCCTCTTGCCTTCATGGCCTATATCTGTGCTCCAGAGGACATTATTCAGTCTCTGTGACTTTGGGGTCAGCAGGATAACTTGTGATGACATTATAATGACCTTCACTTTTTGCTCTTTCTGGTGAGAGACCCTTCGAGTTATCTCTCCCTTTGCTGAGAGGTGATGCTTATCTGAATGAATAGTGCCTGCGAAGTAATAACCACCATGCATTGTAGCCACTTGGCTATTTTACAAATGGGTGAAATTAAACACAGCCGGGCAAACGTACTGTGCTCAGCAGGCTTTGGTCCTTAAGTTTGGAATATAGTATTGAATGGCACATTAAATGACTACTTAAACTAAAGGAGTCACTTCAAAGGGTATAACTCCTCAGTTCAACATAAATTAATTAGGCAATAGGCAAACTTTGAACTTAATTCACTAGTGAGTGGTTTTCCAACACCTTTTCAGATTGTGTGATCAGTTCGGAGGTTATTGTTTTCTTACTCAAGTTCAATTATATAATGTTCCAAATGAAATATCTTGTCTTTCTAAAAATGTGAACTTTTGATGAAGTTCAAAGTATCTACACTGCAAGGCCAAAAGCAGGCTGTAATGGTCTAAATGGTAAACTATTTGTGCAGGCCTGTGGTGCCAAGAAAAAAGCCTGTTTTGCTGTGTTTTTATGCCAGATCAGCACTCTGTCCCACAGTGCCCCGTCCCATCTGTCAGTGAACCCTTTAGTAGCAAGGACCATGGGGGTGGCAGGGGCTGAAAGCAGGGCAATTGGGATCAGTCTGTGTCCCACAACCATTATCAGTTTTGCCCTGACAACACATCTACTTTTCACTTTCACCCCAGAAATGGGGGAGGCTGGCTGGGCTTTTCACAGAGGCAGAGGCAAGAGCAGGAGATGATGGACATGAAAATGAGCTTCTTTCCCCCCTTCACTGAGTGAATGGAAGAAAATGTGGTGTCATATCTTGTCAGAGCTTGGCGCTTGGCCAGGAGAATATTCTGGCTGAAATACGTCCACCCACTTTTCTGCTTCTGATTTGAGAGCTAAACGAGTTGAACAGGCAGGAGAGTGCTACTCTACATGGCAATACGCCAAAACTTGCAGCAACTATCAGAAGTTAGCAAAAACTTACACAGATGCAGATGTCGCCATGGTAACATATGTAGAAAACTGCAGTAATGACACTTAGTTTTCATTTGTCAAACCCCGAAAAAACATTTTATATTTTATTTATATTTATTTTTACCCTGAAATAAATGTATGCATTTTTGAAAGATCTGTCAAATAGGCAGGATGCTGTGTCTACCTTCCTATAAGGTTAAAGAGTTTAACATACCTATTTTGAAATACTATTCCTTCACACCGTAGATGGGAAAACATCATGTGCATCATGCATCTATTTTAGGAATTGTTGCAAAGCAGAAATGTTGGTATATGGCAGAGATACGACGGGGAGAGTAAGGTAGAAGCAGCTATACCAATGTGGCATTACTGTACAAAGCCAAGAAGAAAGAAATCACAAAGGTTACTTGACCTTAGCTGTAATGTTTTGACTTCTTATGACTGGTAAGACTGATAAGCCAAGAAGTAAACATGTGTGGCTATATTATAGTTTTATAAAAGGATCAGTGAAAGAAAATCCTGGAGATTTCTGCATACAGAGTCTCTGTTTTAGGTTCCTAAAAGGTCAGATAGAGTCTAAGCTAAGAGCAATCATAGTTAAAAGTGCATGTTTTAAAATGAACATCTTAGTCTGGATTTACTTAGAACTTATTTATTTAAAAATGCGATTCTGTTGAATTAGAAAAGAGTCAAATTGTCTTTTTCAGCCATAGATGTACTAATCAGACTCGACTGTGTGTCATAGAATCAGTTTTACCCCATGCAGTGGGCTGATTCAAGTCAAAAGAACAGTAAACATCTGCAAGGCAGAAACAGAGGTACTGCAGCGCACCTGATAAAGTAACCATTTAGGCTTTTAAACACGTATTATTTCTGCATCAGTTTAACTTTACGGCAATAATTTTAAAAGAGAGTGCTGGAATGTGTTTGGATTATCCGTGATAATCAGCTTTACAGCCCAGTAAAAACACAGCATCTGAATTTGTATAGCCTATTTTATTAATTTTTTCGCTGAAAGCCTGATTTCATGACTACTACTGTGAAGACAAATTCAGAAAAAATGAAAGCACAGCCATTTTAACATAAACACCACAGATGAGGCTCTTTTGCATTGTGACTCTGCTGAAATTTTTCTTCAGCGGGCAGAGGTGTGGGCGAGGGACCGCTCTTCTGATCATTGATGACCGTCAGCCAGCCCAGGCCTCTGGTGATATGTGGGCTCTCCAAGCTCCGATAGCCTCACCGTACCGCACCCTGGGGTGCAACAAATATCAGCATTGTAATTTCACGCCTGTGATTATTATCGC
This sequence comes from Tylochromis polylepis, assembly GCA_015107715.1. NCBI lineage: Eukaryota > Metazoa > Chordata > Actinopteri > Cichliformes > Cichlidae > Tylochromis > Tylochromis polylepis. The sequence goes on from VVHJ01035389.1 coordinate 18,827, forward strand.
GAGCTCTATCTCTGACTGGGAATCCTCCACCCATCCTCTTTAGTCCTCCCAGCTGAGATACTGTTTAACAGCCTCTCCTCTGGTCCAGCATACTCTGCACACAAACACACAAATGCATACACTAACGCGTGTACACACAAATGCACAAACTCACACAATATTTTAATGTGTGCCCTCCGTGGGCCCATTTTAGGCTTTTCCATTTCTTCTTCTCCCATCTTCTGTTAATTCACCACCATCTGCCTCAGCATCTGCTTGAGGACCCAGAAAAAAAGTGTCAGCCATGGAAGAGAAACTCTTTTTCCTATCGCTCGCCTTTTTTTAAAATGTTTTTTTTTTTTTATTCCTCACTCTTTTGCCCATTTAAATCCCACTGGCACATCCTTTTCAGTCTTTGTCTGGCCTTGGGCTCCACCCCCCTCTCCTAACTGGCCTTGATTTAGCATAATCTTCAAAATACTCGGTCCCTCCCACTCAGCTCCGTTCAAACCAGATTTTTACTGTTTTATATTGCATGTATTTTTCATATTTTTGATTTTAATTGTTGTTTTTAATTACATCTACTTAATTAATTTAATTTCCAGTTTGGGCTTTCTCCTTTCAGTTTAATTTTTATTACATGAGCATAAAAAATATTCTTAGCTTCTGTAGTACTTTGAGTTGGTTTTATATTATTGTATGGATGTGTTTGTTAGTGGTAAAATGTAAGGCTTTCAGAATAAGTAAAATAAAAAGACTTACAGTCACGTAGACATTGCTGTTGCTTTAAAGATAGCCACCAAACACATCCACTCTTTATTTATTTTTCTTAGTTTTGCAAGCACGCAGTATCTCTTTCATTTTTATTTTTTAATCATAGATAACTAAAATGTATTTTTCACTCTTTACGTTTTAGTTCTGTTTGTTAACTCTGTGCTTATACACAGTACTTTCACATCATCTACTATGAAATAATAGAAAGTAAATTTCATGCCTAACGCACCATTAACATCCAACAAGATGTGTTTTTTACAAATAAAAATCTCTGCTAATTTCATTGTGAAATAAAACTATTATAATATTACAGAAACACTACCGCAGGTACAAGTTGACAGAGACCAGGTTTTATGATGAGGATTAAAGGAATTTGCTACATGCTCCTTACCGTCAGTGTCCCACCATTAATCCATCCATCCCTGCTCAATATTTAACTGCTTCCACGGTCCTCTCCTTTCAAGTCTTTTCTTGTGGCCTCCTGCTTGCTGTCCTATCTTCCTTCTCCCCTTTGAGGTTTTAAGCAACAATAGGACTGTCCACTCCACAGCCGGCCTGAGCCACAGGATCCGTCCCCGCCAGAGGAGATTACAAGCATTCTTCCGCCAAGCCAAAGTTGTCAAGGAGACTTGAGATGTCGGAAGATTCCCGAGGACACCTTTTCCAACATGTTTGTGCCTTTTCCCTCTGGTTTCGATCATGTAGTAAATCATGTGTCATGCCTTCAAATCTCGCTGTAGCACATTACAATAATATATGAACACTAAGCACTTGGCTAGAAGAGATTGAGAAACTTTTGCAGATTGCCAGTGAATGAAAAAATAGAAAACATTGAAATAAGTCTTGTATTTTTAAATATTTGTTACCCAAGGTTAGCTGTCCATTCTCTGCAAATAAAGAGGCATGAATACATTTGATTGCTTTCTTTGTCTTTGTTTGATCATTGCATTTTAATTATTATAGCAACTTGATATTGAAAACAATAGGAACACACATCCACACAGCCACCCTTTCTTTGTCTGCTCCTCTTATTTTGGCTCCTATTGCATTCAGTATCCTCCTGATGTGTTTACATCTTGAGAATGACATGCATCCTCTCATGATCTCAGGCCCACTGGGAAAGGCAGTGTTTATTTAGCAGCTCTTACAGACCCTTCTACTTACACTTCAGGCCCTGCCGCAGGCACGGGGTATTGAAGTCATTTAATTAAATACGGGGCTGGACGTCCCCTGCTCTCTGCCTCCCCTCAGGCCAACATGCATTGGGCAGCTTTGTGCAATATGTAAAAACACATGGGGACCGCTTGGGTCTCATGTGATATTTGACACTGCAGCCACTTCAGATAATTATGATTATGATACAGTTTCCTCTTCATCATCATATTATATTGTTCTGTCCGTGGGCAATGATGTCTTCCTCCCGCCTTCCCTCTCTCTCTCATTTCCCCATTCTCTGTGGGGAGCTTTTGTCTGATAAGTTGTCACATTAAGTGCTAACTTTTGGGTGATCGCTGGGCTTTTCTTTCTATCTCTTTATGGCCAGACCCTCTAATAGCTGTCCTCCGGCAGCACCCGAGGCAATCATGTTACAAATAAACAGTCTGACACAGTCATTTACTCAAATCGTCCCTACACTATTCACAACCCTCCCCTGGTGATGATCCTTCGAACAACAATTATTTCAAATGTCAAAGATCCAGGCCTTCAGGGCGTAGACAAATGAACATTAAAAATCTATTACCAAACACTTTAAAATATATATGTAGGTTTTCTTTATTTTCCCAATAAAAGATTAGAATAAAATGAGCTTCTGCAGGAGAATTTTTAAAAACAATCGAGAAAGTAAGACATTATAGAGCTGAAACAAAATGAGCAATTGTGTCAAATTCTTTCTCTTTTTATGATGTCAGAATGAGGCCATAAGTCACTTATGCTGCAGAAACCTCCGAGGTAATGGACTTTTCCCATTGAGGTTTGTGTTTGAGTTTCATCTCCTTGTTTCCTTTTTTGTTTCATGTGACCAAGACCAGAGGGGTGACCTCTGATTTGTTGTCACACTGAGCTGTTCTACATGACCTCTCATAACCTCATCCCATCTCTCCAAGGACTCCCAGGAACCTTCAGCCAACCCTGCTGATGAGATGAAGATATTTCCTCCCCAGCCAAGTGAAACCTCTGGTGGTTACAACGGTTTTTGAGTAATCATGATACTTTGAATTTGGCCTGTTTCATTCTCTGTTGATTGTTTCTTAAGGTAAACAGTGAGAGAAATTATTCACTGAAGAGACAAAGAAATGTGAGGGTTTTTTTCCCCCTAAAATCTCCCTTTAGCTAACATGATGATGACTCAACCACTTCCTGTTTTGCCTTCTAGTCACTGAGCTGTCCAGTTAAAATAGAGTGCATAAGCCTAATATGAAAGTATTGCTTGCAGTATCAATCTATTCCATGTGATTGAACCTCATGATGGGCACAAAATCCATTCAGTGATAATGGCATCCATCTACACCTTTATATTGCATGTATTTGTTACCTTTGGCCCACTAGCAATAAATCCAATCTAGTCTCCTGGATGTGGACCGCTGACCACTACAAACTGGTCAAGGAGAATGGCTACAGTTCATTTCACATCCGCACCTGTCATGATTACAGAGAGATTAAATGTGGGCTTTAAAAATATATCTTCAGTCTTATGATATTGTCTCTTGTTGACTTTCAATTCATAATTTCCTAAAATTAATTATATCGGAAAGTCAACTCTTTTTACCCAGCGTTACACAAATAGTTCAATCAATTATGTACAGACTTTTTTTTGACCATTTTAATGTGCTAAAATTAAAAGCCAATGCAGAATCTGAATGCCAGCATGTAGCGACAAATACACTCAATGGCCACTTTAATAGGTATACCTGTTCAACTTCTCGTTAACAGAAATATTTAATCAGTCAATCGCATGGTTGCAATTCAGTGCAATGAAGCGTGTAGACATGATCAAGACTAAAGCTAAAGTTCAAACCATCATCTGAAGGTGAAGGAAGGTGATTTATGTCATGGTTGTTGGTGCCAGACAGACTGGGCTGAATATTTCTGAAACTGTTGATCTGCTGAGATTTTTCCACACAACCATCTCTAGGGTTTTCAGAGAATGATCAGAAAAAGATAAAATATCCAGTGAGCAGCAGCTCTCTGGGTGAAAATACTTTGTTGACATCAGAGGTCAGAGTACTTTGAGCTGATAGGAAGGCAACGGAAACTCAAATAACCACTCGTTGCATCCAAGGTCAAATGCAGAACACATCAAATCGTGGAGCAGATGGGCTGCAGCAGCTGAAGACCACACTGGGTCCCACTTCTATTGGCTAAGAACAGGAAACTGATGCTAAAATTCACACAGGTTCACCAAAATGGGACAAAAGAAGGTTGGAAAAATGTTGCCTTTCTGCTGTGACTTCTGCTGCAGCATTCAGACAGTAGGGTAAAAAAAAAACTGATGTAAATAACATGAATGCATGGATCCATTTGTGGTAATGTTTTGACACACTTAAATCCCCTTAGTACCACCTGAGCATCTTTCAAATACCACAGCCTACCTGAGTGTTGTTGTTGACCATTATGACCCCATTGTACCCATTTGGAGTGTGGCAAATGTGTAGCTGACAAATGTGCAGCAGCTTTGTGATACTATCGTGTCACCTTGCTGACTCTATGGCACAAAGAATTAAGACAGTTCTCAATCCAGTACTAGCAAGGTGCACCTAATAAAGTGTCTATTACATGTTTTGAAATGTACTTACAGCAAAAAAATAATATTACATTTCTTTTATTTTAAAGTTACATCATTGCTTTGCACCAGATACTGATATTAGTGGTCC
>VVHJ01035390.1:16745-42494 GCA_015107715.1 Tylochromis polylepis
ACCCCCCTTTTCCCCCCCCCCCCCCCCCCCACCACCACCACCACCATCACCACCATTTACATTTAAAGCAGCTCTCTTCCCTACTAAGCGTGAACTATTTAACTGCCTCAATATCACCCCAGAAAGATAAGCAGATGACATAACCTAGTGTAACTAATGCTGCTGTGCAGGTACACTACACAGATTGAGAAACGGATTAAATCTGGACAGCTTAAACAAAGAATTACAGGTAAACAACACCACGATAACAGGTTAGAGCTCAGGAAGAGGCGAAGAGGGAAGATACTCCTAACTGTCCCGCATTATAATGACAACAGCAGACAGTCGATTCTATCAGGCGATCATCACAAGCAGCTCGCTGAATATACATGAGCTGCAACTATTCAGCGTGCATCTGAATATAAGATATTTGCCAACACTGCAAATGCGGTTTAAAGTGTGTTTGATACCAAAAGTAAATTAGTTTGTTGACCCGATTAAGAAACAAGAGTGCGCAATGACGATTTGAAGTGCGCTAAATTGGCGCAAATGGAAAACACATTTACTTTGGGTTTGTGCTGTTCCAGTAGACACTGTGCCGCTCCGCTGAAGCAAACCAGGCGCAGACGCTCCCAACGAAGCTCAAAATCCAAACCAAATCCATGGTGGAGAGGAGTGAAGGCGTGCAGAGACGGAACACAACTCAGATAGGTTTTGCACAAAAAAAGAAAAAAAAAAACTAAAAGTTTACCGAAGGAAGCTTATCCGTGAACCTGTTAATTAAAAAAAATTCACGCACGCAGCAGATCTGAGAGAGATTTCTTTATATTCGCGAAGGAATAAAAAAATAATTGAAGGGAGACTGAGGTTACTCGACAAATCCGGAGTGAATGAGAGGTTGGGCTGAGTGGAGGCTGGTTTTGTGAGACGCCCACAGACGCGTGCCACGCCTCCTATGCCAGTGGAGACCAATCAGAGGGCTGTCCGATAGAAGCGAGCTGCACAGGTTTTTCTGCAAGTTTGCGTGCTTTGTGTGAGTGTGTGTGTGCGCGCGCGCGTAGTATCACTACTCCGGCGTGTACAGGGTGTCTGGGTAAACACACAGAGGGTTTATTGTGATTTATATGCCAGATTTTTAAATTGTAACTTTATTATGCTTCAAGTGTAAATAAATGTCATATGTTGCAGGTTTTCATGTGTCCACGTTACCCTAATGTAGCAGCTGTATTCAAATAAATCTCTAATTGATAGCTCTAGTTATAAACTACCAGAAGTTCCTTTACAGGATTGTTATAAACCTGTTGTAAAGCAGAAAAGCACATCCTTGAATATAGATACATCTGTGGTGGACTTGCAACAATGTTTCAGTTGAGACTTTTAACTTGGGCTAACTTGGAAACATGAACAACACATTACATCATAAAATTAATATACAGTTATATTGCCGTCTCTGCAACACACTATAAAAAAGTCTGTACATTGCAGGATCCAAAAGATGATTTTGTGTTACACTTGCATTCAGTTTTCAACCATCGAATGAGTTGAAATAATGTGTTTCTTTTCTCGTAAGCCCTTATCCATCATTGAATTGCAACACCCCTAGCTTGAGAACTAGTTGAGCAACATCTGGTATGTTTGTATAGCGATCCTTCAAGCTGTTGCTAGTAGATTTATCCCCAATGGCTCTATTACATGATGACAGACATCAATGATGACCATGACTATGTGATTCCCATCATTACTATAAGGGCTTAACTTTGAATGTTAGAAAATTTAAAAAAGAACAAAAAATAGGAACTAGCTTTCAAACCTTGGATGCCATATGAATGGTGAAGAGCTCTACGTGGCCTAATACAAAGTCTGCAGATTTAACTGGAAGCATGTGACCTTCTTGCTGTCAGTTACACTGCAAATCTTTATTCTCATTTTCTGTTCCATTGACATGGATAATCAGGACTGCGGGCCACTTGTTCAGCATAGTGAGGCCTTGTTGCCAGAAGGGGTTTTCAACCCTGCTTCTACTTGACACAGCACTTTATTTGCTATGCCCGATTAGCAGCATAACAGCTTTCAAAACATCAAAAATCTAAAATTAAGTCGGGTGAAAAAAAAAGGGGGGGGGGCCTTTTTGGATAATGAGTTCAGATGAGAGGATTGATTCCTTTTTTAGGACGTAAATAAGACTCGGGGACAGGATCGGATAAACTCTGCAGGAGTTTGGCTGATTTTTAAGGTAGCGCAGAAAGAGTGCAGAGGGTGTAGGATACACTCCTGATGTAACCACACTGTAAGACTTAATCTGAAAGGTGTCTCATTCCACAGGATATAAGAGCAGAAGAGTGAAAGAAATTATTGCTTTCTTACAGCCTGTTAAGCTCAGTGCATCTGTGAGGTGAAGTTTGGTTTTCTGCTTGTGTTCAAACACGCCTCATACAGTTTGGTGTTTAGCCACAAGAAAACGTGGAATTCTAGGAAACTATAGCTGACAGTTTAACAAGATAATTGATCTGCCAGGTAGACTGCTGAACGCAAATCAACAGTTTATTCGACAGTTTAATTGTCATGGTGCAGATACAGCCCACTCATCTGGCGCTCCAAGCAGATTAAAGTACTAATATCTATTTGCATCACCTGTTAACCCAGGTCTCATTCTGTGCTCTGTTGTCCTTCGTCTTTGAATAATCGCCAGCATGAGACACCCACACTGCTATTTTGAGGTTTACATAAACTCTGAGTATTATTTACTTTCTGTTGCAAAAGTCCCACACTCAAGAGGAGTCTTTTGTATATTACAGACAATGCATTCTGTGCTCGGGGCTTTTGAGTATTCATAATGCATTCTGTGTTTTAGAATTCTGTCCAAACAGACAGACCATTTCATATCACACAGAGCAAATACAGAAAGGCATATATACATGGTAATTGTGTGCTATTCAGTGTCAAGCAGGTCATCCAAAATAATGTGTTTTGTATTCATGGAGAGCGCTCATCCCAGTGGATCAATTTTTTGAGAGTCCAATTGTTTTCTCTGGCTCGGTGGCAAGATAACAGGCTGAGAGGGACTGCAAACATAATTGTCATTTGCATTGCAATCAAAATTTTTTTGTGGAAACGCTTTCTCCACACCGACATTGATGTCAAAACTCTATCAGGGCCTAAATGAGCAGACCTTTAATTTCCAACTTGAGTTTCTGAATGAGTAAACAGAAAGACAGGGTAGAACAAAACTGCAGCTCAGCCCAGATATATGCATATATATATATATATATATATATATATATATATATATATATATATATATATATATATATATATATATATATATATATATATATATACATACAGACAGATGCACAAATGGATCTCTGCAGGCGTACATGTCCGCACAGACACAAACACAAACTCACGCACACACATAAACACAACCCTTTTCACCTCAAATCCTGACGGGATTTGCACCAAGCCTGTTCCGTGGCATGAAAATAAGATATAGGAAAATGATAGGGAGAACCGTTTTATGCAGGCATGGGAACTCGCCTGTCCATAATTTGCTTTTTTTTCGACCGTTTCAACCAGTGTAATTAGATGATGTCATAGAAATGCACTTTCCATGATCCCGAACAGATAAACCATGGAGGGTTTGTTTTTCTCCAAAAGTACAAAAATTCAAATATATACCTTTTCAGGTGATCTGTTTGAAGTTATGTTTGGGGAAGATTTTTTAACCTCTGTAACATGTTAGTCCACGTCAGCCTGAGCAGCAAGTTTGAAAAGATCTGCATCAAGTTGCCCCCTTTTCTTGTGTTGGAGATTGTCGGTCCTTTTCCTTCTTCACGCTCTCCTGCATAACCATTAAAGGAAAAGGTCCCTTGGCTGTGAATACAAATGAGAGGTTTAATGACTGTCATAACGTCCCCATCCCCAAACAACAGCCCACCATCTATTTACATAAAGCGACCTGTGTTAGTGTGAACTCTGCAGCAGCCCAGCAGTGCCCAGTCCACTGTGTGTCTCGGCCTCTTTGGTTTTTGTCCGCTATTGTTAGTCACTGCAGCTTCTCTGCAGGAGTTGTTCCTGGACCTATGAGCTCTTTCTTTGCAGACAATGAAGTGAAGTGTTTCCTGTAATTAGCATTGCGCAGGTCTACCTCCTCTTATGAAATTCTCTGTAAAGATAGCATAACTCTCCTCCTCCTCCCAGTAGTTTGCTTGTGAAGAACTTCGTTCTGCCTCCTTTGGAACAAATGATTTTTCTTTAACTTTCCTGAAGCAACAGAAAGCAAAGGTAATGACTAGGCGGAACAATTTTAGAGCAAAGCAATCAGTAAGTAACCGATCATATTACAGCAAAGAATTGAAGTTGTAAGTGCCAGTTCTCAATTAGCTGTGGTTAATTATCAGTGGTAAATAAAGCGGTGGTTGATTATCCATAGCCTTATCCAATGGTCATTTTGCCAGCTGAAAGACTGGAGATCAGGTAATACGATTAAGGCGGCATCTCAGTTAGTGGCCTTGCTGACAGCTGGTCAGTCGGTATGCTTAGACATTCAGGAAAGCACCCACGCACACAGACACACAAAAATGTATGCCTGCATACCCACCATCACAGAAGCGCACACTGAGAGACAAAGAGCAGCTGAGAAAGAGGCGGATGAGGAGGAGGAGGACTGAGGAGAAATGCAAACACAATGTTAGATAACAAGAGTGTAAGACGAAGAATGAAAGCTAAAATGAAGAGGCGAGCGAGATGAGAGTGAGGGGCTTAAAAAAGATGCACTTAAGAAGGACAATATGTGACGTGAAAGGATGCGGGGAAAATGAAGAAAAGGGGGACAAACCATAAGGCAGCGATAAACATGTCTCACCGATAAATGATGCAGTGAGACCTTTGGGCCAGCAATTAGACAACATGCTACTTTTACTGACCTGTGATTATGGCTGCCTCCCTTGGGAAAATTGAAATTTTGAGGTGCAATGCATCATTTCCCTGAAACTGTCCAAATCTGGTAAATGGTGTCTGAGATATTGCAGGTGACTCACAGGCAAACAAATGAACAATGCAGTTCCTACTCTGGGCAATGCAGAGTAATTCAGGAAAGGCTGACAATGAATGGATTTCCGCCTCAGATGTCCCTTCCAGTTGAGGCAGTGAGAAAACATTTTTAAAATTCTACATGCGAGACAGCGATCTACAGGAAGTTTAATAACAAGAAGAGATGTGAGGGTGGACGGCTTAGAATCAAGGTGAAAAGAGACTTAATGTGTACACAGAAATATATCTGAGGCGAAAGTGAGTGCAGGGGAGAGGCGGAAGGAGGGATGGATGCCAAATGAATAAGAGGGGGCTGGCAAGAGGGTGAGAAAGATAGAAATAGACAGGAAACAAATAAGAAGGACAGAGGGAGAGAGGAGAGGCACAAGATGTAATAAGATCTTCAGATGAGGCATAAAATACAAATGCAGGGGACACAGGGACGCAGGATGCCATAGTGATTCTCGATTGATGGAAGAAAATAATAAATAGAAAGTGAGGCGAACTGGGAGTATGATTTAAAACAAGCAGAAATAAATTAATACTGAATTTTGGAACAGAAAAAAAACAGACCACAAAGAAAGGGATGGAAATATGCCAGAATGGCATAATTTGACATTGAGAAAATCTATTGATATACTGGAATATAACATATCTCTGGAAACAAAAAAAATTGGAATGAAGAGAAGAACTGGCACAAAACAAAGACCAGAAATATTTAGGCAGCGCTAAGTGGTGTGAGAAAACAGGGGGGCCTGCATCAAAGTGGGCAGGTGGAAGAGGGTGAGAAAAACCTAAATTGAATAGTGGAATGCAAAAGTACTTCTTAGAGAGATACAGACAGATGCAGGGGAGAAAAAGAGGGAGAGACTGACACTCAAATGTAAATAGGGAGAGGAGGATGAAAAAGCCGCACACTGGTGGATTCCTCAAAAGCCCCTTCAATATGTATGAGGGCAGTTCCATAGACTCTGGCAGCCACAAACAAGCGACAGAACAGAAAGGAGAGGAGTGCAGCAACGCAGGTTGTGTTGAAAAGAAAAGAGCTCTCCTCCTGTCAGCAGACTTTACAGTGTGTCCAGGGAGTGTGAGTCCGGAGAAATGGGACCACCCAGAGGTTCTGTTTACCATCCCCTGCTTTTCCTTGACACAACAGCACAACAGACTGAGAGTGTATGAGGAGCTAAGTGTGAATAAGTTTCCCACCAAGTTACAAGCAAAGCACAGTTACCTTATTGCAACACATACCTCACCCAACAATACAATATTGCAATTTTTGATACTTTGCGATATGCTGAATGTTTCAGTAACATATACAGTGATTTATCACCTTTCACCAGATATAGATTATATCCTGAAAGTTAAAGTTTGTCAGTATCTGTTTTATGCAATTAGATGAAGTTATTTAGTTAGCTATATCTTGAGTTATTCACTCTTGCTTTAAAATGAGATTTTCCACTGAAACCTGACAAGGCTGGGGTCATGTTGGCAATTACATGCAATCTGTTGCATGTAATTGCATGTAATCGGGGAAGTAACGAAATACGAATACTCCGTTTTTCATTGAATTTTCAGGTATCTGTACTTTACTTAGTAGTTTTTTAATGAAAACTCCCTACATATTAAAATAAATATCTGCACTTTCTACTCTGTACATTTTCAAAAAAGACTTCTTACTTTTGGTTTCAAACATCAAACTGATTTGAGCCTAAACTGTAACACATGTAAAGCATTCACCAGAAAACCATGTGTCATTATCAGGGGTTAAAGTGGGCTGGTGTTTTGTTTTTTTGTGTGTTTTTTTTTGTAATATAAAGTCAGCATAAACAGTACACTGTCAGTGTAGAGGATGGAAATCAGCCAGGACAACTCATGAAACATCTGCTGACATCTTGTTGAATTCAGTTGTGTAAATCCACAAAGAGCAATAAACCTCAGGGCAGCAGTAGTAGCCGAGGAGCTGATCACAGACTCTATATTAACAAAATATTTGGTATTATTGATATTTGGTGTCTGTGTATCGATCGACAATATTACCATGCAAAATATAGCGATACGAGGGTGTATCGATTTTTTTCCCCTCACCTAAGGCTGAGAAGAAAGCAAACGTAAAATTATATCGTTCTTTAAACAGCCCAGCACCGCATTGCTTTTACACAACCAGATTTTTAACGGAGCGCTCTAAAAATCTCACAGGTGCCAGCTGAGCACGTTTCTCCAGAGGAAATGTGGATAGGGGAAGTTGAATAGAGATGACAAGGCTTGCAGAGACACTTTTTTAGAGGAAGCTGTAGGCTAATGCACCTGATCCCAGAGTATAGTCATCTTAACTAAATTTTAGTGGCGACAGTGTTACACCTACGGCTGCAGAAGCCATCCATGTTTTCTTGTTATCCCCTGAAATCTGTTGAACTGAAAGGAATATGTTCTTCCTTCCCTGAAAGAACAGAGATCTGTCCAAAGTGCCCAGACCTTTCTAGCACCGATCGGCCCTCGGCAGCCTTGAGGGAAAGAGGAGATATTGGCAGTTGCCTAGAATCATGCCCTCCTGTCCGTCACACTGATAGCAACAGCAGTGACACTGTTGCTAACAGGTTATACTTTACATGCATGTTCACTCAACAGCTACAGTGGAGTTGCTGCAGACGCCTGCTGACAGATGAGATGTTGTATCCATGGAACTTTCCAGCTCTGAGGTTTCTTTTTCTTGCAGCTTGTTTGGCTGATAGAGTGGATGTAAAAAAACCCCCCAAAAAACAAAAAAAAAAGTGCACTGACAGAGCATTATATAATTAAAAACGGTTCAGGAGTTTGTAGCTGAAATATAGTAATAGACGGTGTGAAAAATTCACAGCGCAGAGGTCGGAATGTATACACAGTGAGAGACAGTGTGGTAAATAGATGGCTCAGGGCTTTTCAGCTGAAACAAGATAGTGTGGGGAAAAAAAGAGCTGCTGCAGCTCCAGAGTCTAAAGGAGCACAGAGATAGTGGTAAATCTTGCTGACACGACTGGTGTGCCCATGTGCATGCTGAAGATGTGTTTACATAAGTCTGTTTATGAATGAGCAAAGGGAATGCATGTGTGGTCCAGGGCTGTGAAAGCGGAACGGTCTAGGTCTTTGTGCAAGTGTGCTACTCTAAAAATCAGATTAATAGCAATTACTCCACCCTCCATTCAACAGGCACATGCTGCTACTCTGCTTTATCACTTGAGGCAATTAGAAAAAGACTTTTATTGCCTCTGACCTCGCTTCCTTTTTCCATATGAACAGCGGTCCCTTTGCCATGGCACACTCTGCTAGACAAACCTGTCTCTTTCTTAGGAAAACACAGCATAAAGACTGAGGAAATGAATTTTATTGCCCCATTTTCCCTCCCTCTGCTTATTGACAAAGACACCACACTCACCCTCAGAGACTTCGGCTATTCCATTACTTAAAGAGCGGAAGGGAAAATGAATTTTACAGCCCTTGGTCCTATCTGTCTCCTCAGACACCTCCTGCCATCTGAAGTGGCACATTCTACCATTCTCACTTTCTCATTACTTAACACATAAATTGGAAATGAATTTTACTGCCTGTGCCCTTTCTTCTCTCCTCAGCACCATCCTGTACTCACTCATCCAGGTTGCTCTTATTGTCTCTCTCTTCTTTGCAGCCTTATAAAGAAGGAGAAAAATCAATTTTACAGCCCCCCCCCGCCCATAAAGTGGCACACTTCAGATTTTTCTTGTTTCTCGCCTTTCTACTTGTTAGAAAAAGTGGGTCCGAAATCAATTTTTGGCCTCTGCTTCCATTTCATAGCCCCAGGCTTTCTTTAAAGGAGCGGCACACTTCATCCTTCTGCTTCTGCACTGCTGCCCCCTCTGAAAGCCTCACAATGCATTAGCATACAGGTGGTGTCTTTTGTCTCCTTCTGAGGCACACTTCTGCTCTGTGTATTACCCATGTGTCCACTTTGAATGCCTGCCACTGGAAGTGTACTGAAAAGGCTTAGAGTATTAAAAGGTCACTTAAGATAACTGGCCCTTCTGTTGCCACACAACCTCCGACACCTCCCATAGATAAAGTGAAGTCATTAGTCTGGGCTCTCCTTTCCCTGCAGCCCATTATGTATCAGGGATTCTGAGGGACCTGGGTTTATTTTGCTTTTCCTCTTGAAATAATGTTAGATGTTGGAGCTTAAAATGTGAGTACTCACGTTTGACCTTCAGCAGAATTTCATCTTACAAGGAAGATTATGATGATTATGGTTATTTGTGTTTGAAACGCTCATACAGAGCATTTTCTACCAGGCAGGTCACAGAGAGCACTGGCTTCAAAACAGATCTTTCAGTTCCTCTCCTCCCCCAAGACGTGCACTGTTACCGCAACCTCTTTTACATGACTACACACATATCTGCTGCCCAGATGCTACCCACCCCCCATCCCTCCCTGCCTCCAGCACCCCTCCCTCCTCCAGCTGCCTCGCTCCACTTGTGGCTGCTGCTCCAGCACCCTATTCATTAACAGCTTCTTAATGCTCCCAGATGGGACGACTGTAATTTATGGTGGCCCCAGCGTGTTTACGTTTATGTCTATGTGCATGTGCGTACGAGGGTCCATAAAATCTATGCATAGTGAGCAGATTTGTTTGCATATGTGACTGATTATAAGCAATGGAAAATGTGTTATCTTAATTAGCCTGCACCTACGATTATTTGGATCCATTTTGCACACAGCATTTGCGCTCACTCAAGAGTAAACTGTGTGCATATGCAAATATGTTTGTGCTGAGTCCCCTCTTTGTCCTTTGTTTGACTTGGGCAAGAGCACGTATCGCTGGAGGGCAGAGTGAGGACAGCGATTAAGGCACATATTTCAGGTTTCTACTTCAACATGAGGTTTGTCTCCAAAATTGACCTCAGCTGGAGAAGTACAACATTTCCACTGCATTTTTCCTTTTTCTATGTATACTACTTTGCACTTGGTGGCGCTGAATTAAGATGGCATGAGGTTGTATGGGGAAGTCCCCATGTTTATGCAAACGTGAACATGTGGGCATCGTGTGGGCACAGCATGAGTTTATGTGTGACTATCTGAATGCTCATGTGTGCGTGCATCTCACTGATACTCCAAACCTTAACTTTCGGATGCTGGCAGGCTTGCTCCCTTATGCCAGTATCAGTTCCCATCTTCTCCTGGCGGATTAGAGTGGAGGTGGTATTGGGGGTGATGGTTGGTGGGGGTTGCAAAGGTTATAGCAGATTTGCTTGCTGCCTGCTTTGCCAAGGAAAGCCTGTTTCCTAGAATTGGGGAGACGAACACACACAACACTCTTACAAACAAACACACGGACAGTTCCCCTCGTCTAAACACAGCGCACGGATACTGTAAAAGCCCACCCGCATTTGGTTACAGTGTATTCTACACATACACACCCACAGAGGCACATAAACACACAGTGTGAGCGCTACACACACGCTGAATAATACACAGACATCACAAATGCTGTCTTAAGAGGGAACTTTCCACACTGAATCTTTGACCATGTTGCATTTCCTGTACCTCTCTCCCCTGCCAGTCCAACGGAACTCCACACATGGTAAAAATAACCACTTTGAGAGCCAGTAAGCACTCGCAGAGGCCTGCTCTGAAAACACAGAGTGCCCACATTGCCTGTTAGCAGGGCCGTTTCTATTTGCAGAGACGTGCACGTTGGGCAACAGTCAGAATCCAATGGTGGGAACAGCGGCCTCTGAATGCGGCGAAGGATTGTGGGAGGTTGTAGGGTCTCTCTGTTGCACCTTTGAGTACTTATTTCTAATTACTCCATTTGTGCTCGACATTGCTAATGGTTCACAGACGTGACACACATGTGGACACAGTGAAGCGACTGAGATGATGGAGTGCTTCAGGGGGACACGCTGCACACCAATATCCTGCGCGCTCGAGTGGCTGAGCAAGAAAAACAGATGGAAATGAGCACCAGCACACTTCAGCAGACATCTAAATATATGTACACGCACAGACACACATGCACAGATGTGCATACAGGTTCAGGGATGTGAAAACAAAGGCAAAAAGGCTGGAAGGAAAAACAAACACAGACGGTAGGATTTCTGGTAGCGTTCGCACTCTCTTTAGCATGCATGGATAGGCTGTCACATCCAAACACACACTTATGCTTACATACACATACACACACATTCACACAGGCCAAGTATGTCCTCATCGCCAGCATGCGTAGATAAGTATATGTGTGTGCGAGTGTGTCCTCTCTGAGTCGACCACAATGCACAGCTGGCAAGGAGAGAGAGGCCCAAGTGTGTAAGTGTGGTCAGGTCAGGGGCCCTGTCTCTCTCCACTTTCTCCACCATCCAAGCTCTCTCTGTCTTTTCCTCCTCTTGTCCTTCCTTGTTTTTAACCTTGCCTTCCTCTCTTTTGGTCACAGTTTGGCATGTTCATCTGTCTGTCTGCCTGTTTTGTCCAGACTCTGGCCATTCCCAGCTTTCTTCCAGTGCAAATATACAAACACACGCAGATGGAAGTTTAAAGAAAAGTAAGCAAGACTTCCTAGAACTGCAGAGACATATGCATTTAGAAATGCAGAAACTTATGTGTTGACAACCCTGAAAACAAAGACACTGATATTTTCATTTAGTCCACATTTGCAGATTGCACAGTTGCAGGCATCTGAGTTCACACTCATGAATGCCACCCTTTCGCCCTCTACTACTGGACATCCCTTTCGTGTGAGTGCCGACCACATTACGAATGCTGAAACACAACACTCACTGTGCAATACCAAACACAAAAGACCACAAAAACTGAAAACCAACTTATTTAAATACATTCACGGGTCAAATGATTTGGTTTATCGTCAACAACAAAGACATGGGTGTGTAACTAGGAGACAAAACCCAAACTGAAAATCCTCAAATATCAGCGACGTCCACGTTCAGTTCTAGAAAAAAAAAAAGGTCGGCTTGTTTTTAGTTGAGCAAATGCCCAGAGAGAATTCTGTAAATATTTCATGGATGAGAAATCAATTAAAAGCTTTTGCTTTCTTCTAGGAAAATCTCTTACTTTACTATGGATGACCCTCCAGGCTTCCTGGGATATCTTTTAAACCCTTTAAAAACTTTATTGACATGACAGCAGATACACTAATCAGATTAAAAGTACTCAACAGTGCCAGTGGCAGAGAGTCAATGAAAA
This sequence comes from Tylochromis polylepis, assembly GCA_015107715.1. NCBI lineage: Eukaryota > Metazoa > Chordata > Actinopteri > Cichliformes > Cichlidae > Tylochromis > Tylochromis polylepis. The sequence goes on from VVHJ01035390.1 coordinate 28,956, forward strand.
TGAAATCGATCAGAATGAGTGTTCCAAAAACTGGTTCAATTCATCTGCCATTTTTGATTTCCAGTGAGTGTTTGAGGATGGCTGTTATCAAGAATCACTCTCAGCAGGATTGGATCAGGACAAGAGTGAAGGACATGACCTCTGAGTGTGGAAGTCCTGCATCCGTTTTATGGGAAAAAAAAAGAAAAGAAAGAATGACTTGTTTTGTTGTTGTGGTGGCTTAAATTTCGAAACCAGCTAAACACTTTGGGGCAAAAATAACATTTGAAACTGAGAAGTATAAACATATATGGATACAATCATGAGTATTGTCTTGTTACAAAAATAAAAGGTGTGCTCCAAGTAAGTGTGCACAGAGGCATCGGTATGTACATGTATGCACATCTTTTGCTTTGTCTGCACGCACGCATGTTTGACGGGTGTGTTAATGGCCTGCAGCACCTTTGCAGTCTGAGCAAATACACTTGAACTCATGTATTTTGGTGATAAAAATCTTTCATCAGGCCCTATTCATAATTTTTTAAGGGAGCACAGAAACGTGTGATGAGGAGATCCCTGGATCAAATATAATTAGCCTGGACATTTGGCTCAAAGCTGCATGAAAACCACTTAAAGATCGTGACTGTCAGTGTGCACTATTAGAATGATTTATTCACATCCATTTGTGATTCAGAGCTTGCCAAAAATGTCCTTATTTCTGGATTGAAGAGCAAAATGACCTTGGGAACTGAAATAATTGGTTGTATATGTGGGAACTCTGTTAACTCAGGAACAAAATGCTGCGCCATTCACAGACAGCAAAACAATGTGGTCAAATCTGCATGACGAGAGTTTTGTTCCACATGGAAACAAAATAGCCTTACAAACAATTTGGGTAGATGTCACCACCATTAAATGTCGAGTATTGCCTAAATGATAGAATGCCAGTGCATGATCAAGCTTACCCACTTTACCCTCTAATGATTTTGGCATGGCAGCAAAAGAGCAGTCATAGAAACCAAACAGAAGAAACAAAAAACCCACATTTGGCATTATTTTTGCTAACAGTTTGGACAATAATGCCCCACACATTGTGCATAACAATACCATCAAACTCATTTCCATGACTTGTCATGACAACCAAGGCTTTCCCCCTGCCTCATGTCGAGTGTGCCCTGGAGCTTGTTTACTGCTGGTAAGAAATTCAATCTCAAATCAAATCAGTCTGAATGACTGAAGCCATAGCAGGCTCATCCTTGTGCTTTAGTCATGATGGTCTACCTTTAGGTGATTTGTTTTGCCTAATGAACGATGAAAATTGCTGATGTGTTGAATGCCTTTAAACAATAAAGAAAGACAGAGTTAGGACAGGAAGGTTCAGGAAATAAATAATGACGCATAGTTGGGAGGAGTACTTGTTTTCTCTGATTGGCTGAGTCATTCCCAGCAGCAGGGAACTGCAGAGTTCTTCGAACAATCAAAGCAAGGGTGAGGACTGTGGCAATAAATCATAGCTATATAAAAAAATCTATCCTGGTGTACAGCCTTCAAGTGAACGAGTGGGGTTCTACGGTGAATTTGTAAAACTCAGTATCCTACAGCTTTTCATAGTTTATTTATTTGTTTTTAATAAACAGGTTGTTCACTGCATTGTGATGTTATCCAGTGAACCATGGCCAACGCACTAGAGTACTGCCAAGTAGGAATTGAGTTTATCAAGGTAATTTTGGGTTTCAGAGTTAAGGTGGTTCACCTCAAACCAGGATACATTGTCATGGTAACTTATGCTGCAGACCTAAGCTGCTATATGCCGGTAAGTGGATTTAAATGCCAGATCAGGACATATCTGAGATAAGAGTTCACCAGATGTCTGTAATTGGTCACATGCTCAAAACACTATCCCTTTTCATGTGAACATGCTCATAATCAACTATAGGAAACTGTGGGTTAACTTACCAAACTGATAACCTACTTGTGACTGCTTAGCATGAGTGCTGACATCAGAGCAAGAGAAGGAAGCTAACAGAAAGATTACCTGGTTATGTTTACTTGGTAGTACAGGCCACTTGAGCAGCCACGTTCAGCGCGTGAGGGTGAGAGGACCAAAAACTCATTCAAGTCAAACTTCTGTTGCTATCTGCAATGTTTCCTTTCTGTCGTAAATACAGAAAATGGAAATAGAGAGGATAAAAAAAATTGTGCACAGAGTATATATACTTAGATCAGAAATGAGCCCACTTGCTCATTTCAGTCACTAAAATAGCTTGCAAATAAAATAGTTTAGGCTCCAAAAGGATATTTGCAGATCACTAAAACGGGAAAAACTAACCTGATGATTAAATATTCATTTGTGTTAATTAAAAAATGTGAAATACAAAATTTATATAAATGCATTATTTCAACCCCTGTGCCTATACACGACGAACATGGAACTAATAGCAGCAACAGATTAGTTGAACTCCATTTGGTAACTGGAAATTAGAGGAAAGAGCAAGTCTGTAAAACCATAGATTCTATATGAATGATGGAAGCTGAGCTGCACTGACTTCATCCATCAGTTTCCAGACTCCACGTGTTGTTGCAGTTTAATGTAGTTCCAATGCAGAACATGAAAGTGCTGTACTGCAAACAGATTTTATAGCTAGTTACACAAAACCACCCTCTTCTCTCGCCATAGACAGGTGTTATCAAGGAGGAAATCAGCCACGGACATCATTACCTTTTTTGTGCAAACATAAGTTATTCTGAGGGCAATTTTAGCATTGGAGTCTATGAGATCTGACAGTCTTCTGGACCCAGCCCCGAGTAGCCACTGAGGAAATATATTTTTTGGCACTTCTGCTTTGGCTTTGTTTTTCAGTCCTGAGGGGTTGCAGCTGGGTCCTAACATTGTAAAATCCACCTACCAGCATGTCTGACCTTAACTAATGAGCTACATGTTGTTTAATTGTTACAAAAATACCAACATTTGGTTACCCTTGAACCACATCAGCTGCTTCCCTCCTGACATTAGCTGGTCTTTAACCTGCCAGCTCTCTAGTGCACGTTGGATTGAATTGTTAATTGTGCAGCTAATATTTTGGTGCACTTACTGCTTGTAAATGGATGCCATGTATACTGCCCCCCTCACCTAAACCTCATAAGTATTTCCAGCAGTGCAGATGTCTTCTCTCTGCTACATCTGAGGAAAAAAATAACAGTTGAAAATATCCTGACCTTACGGAAATTAGTTTCAAGCTCTTGTTAGAAAATGGGTTATTTCTTTACTCAAGATGTAAATTCACTGAAACCTGGTGGAGGAATAAGCTTATTCTAGGCTGTGCTGAATGAGATGAACTCATCAAGCAGAATCATAGGGTGAAAATCCTGAAGTGAAAATTATTGTTTCTTAACAAAGACAGCATAGTCGTGATATCTATGACAGCTAGCCTGAGGGCCATCGCCAGAAGACCAGCGTGATCCACTTAAAATCAACAGCTGACCCACTTCTACCACTTGACCTGCTGAAACAGAACAAGTGTTTTTCACAGTCTTCATTTTAAGTCCAAACTGGTGGTTAAATGTTAATGCACAATAGGTTCGACAAGGTAAAATTACATACGATGTTGTACTCCAGTGTGGTCACAGTAGGGACTGTAAATACCAGTAAATAAAGCAACACACAGAGGTGGGTGAATGTTTGACACCTATGAAGGGGTCCCACGGCTCTGTTATGTTGCACAGACATTTCACTGGCATGGTTTGTGGCCCCTTGTCTCTTTGGTGCAGGGAGCGCTGGATGTAGTTTTATTAAGTGACATACTGGGATGATGGGATCACGTCAAGGACCAGGTTTCTAATTTATTGACATAACCATATATGGTCAGAATATACTGGATTATATGTCCCATTTACAATTCTTACATACAGTCTGGTCCACATACAGGCTTCAACAAATCAGCCTTTTTGTCATTTAGTGAAGCACAACTACTAATAGTTCATTCTTTAATTTTTTTAAAGCTTAAACATGACAACGTAATGGTTTTAGGAATTTTCTGTTAAATAAAAAGTCAAACTTAAAGATATTTGGTTATGCAGTTTAAATACAGTTTAAATATATCGTACACTTTGCCCTTTAAAATTAAAATGAATGCCCAAAACACTGCAAATCTGAGAAACTAAGTTTGCAGTTTGCTTGGCTTTCTGGATTCAAATTTACAAAAGCCAGATCTGGCCCCCCGGGCCCTTGGGTTTGAAAGGTTGTTTTGAGTGATCGCCCTTACTCTCTAATGAGAAGTTTGTGTCCTGATGGGAGTGGTCTTTTCCAGGATTAGAATGCCACAATCCATCGGGCATGAGTGGTCGCTCATGATGTGAATCATGTGTTACGGGCATTTTGAAAGTAAACGGGGAAAGTCTAAGGAACATATAAATTTTTTACCCCTTCATCAGTGGAAACAAAGGTTAAACCTTACTCTACTTACACCATATCACTCTTATGCAGTAAGGCATTCCTCAAAAGTAAAGTGTGCATTTTTAAAAAACTTTTTTTTGTTGTTTTTCCTTCGTATTCCTTCATTTCCAAGCAGAATTAAAACCAGCTATCTTCCAGACAGAGTCATGCTATTTCAACCTCCACTCCCATGATAATTAACTCAAGCTGGATGTAAACCAGATATGGAAAAGCTTGACATATTAAAGCTGATTTTTAAACCTTTTCAGTGCTGTGATGACTGACACTTTGTTTATACTTCTCTGCTAACCATGCTGTGAATGTTTTAGGCAGCATGTCAGATACTGCAGAGCTTTTCACAACATCTGTGTCCAGTTACTCGGAATCTGTGTATATTTAAAGCCATTGGTAGGTTTGATAGACGGCTGCTGGGAGACATGTTTGTGCATTGTCTGCACAGGTGACATGCAGCTGAAAGCATCTTGATGAGGACATAACCTCCAACTAGATTGATATCGAAAGCTCATTGTGTGTGGTGCTTGCACACCTGTGTAGATGTGTTAAAGTCGAAGTCATAAATCAGCCATGACACAACTGCTGCTGATGAGATTATTGGTTTCAGCTGTTTTCCGATGTACTGGACGTATTAGGTGCTTGTGAAAGTGCATGATTGGCTGCAGAGGCGGATTTGTGTCAGTAAAGAAAACAATGACTAGAGAAGAAACACAGATAACTGTGGAATTAAAGATTGCGTCAAGTGTGCTGTTAGTATTAAAACAACAGCTATAAAATCTACTGTGTGAATCCTGGTTCTTTTAAATATGCACAGACTCTGTGTAAGATATGAAAGTAAAGTCAGTGCAACAGTGCCTTTAATCTGCATTCTTTCTAAGCATCAGCACAGAGTGACCTTTCAGCATCCTTGACCTATAACTTCAGTAAACCCTTTCCTTGTGATTTAACTCCTGAGTTTCATCTCAGACTCTACAGGCCTCAGTTAGTACAATTATAAAGACTAAAGGAATATGTTACATCTGAAAAAAAACACACAACTTCTGCAAACCACAAGACTTTGGTCTCATCTGCCACGTTGAAAACTAAAGACGGCATATCAGGACGACTCATGCCAACTGTCAAGCACTGTGGTGGAGGGGTTTTGATTTTGGCTTGTTTTGCAGCCACGAGACCTAGGCACTTTGTATTCACTGGCTAATTTATGAACTCTGTATGTCAAAGTATTCTTGAGTCAAATGTGAGGACATCTAACAGCTAAAGCTTGGCTGAAATTTGCTCATGCAACAGGACAATGAGCAAAAGCACATCGCAGTGAAAAAGAAAAGAGTCAAGGTGTTGCAATGGTCCAATCAAGGTCTGGACTTTAATCTAAAATACTGTGGTGGGACTTGAGATGTGTGCATAAACAAATGCCTGCTAACCTAACGGTGCTAAAGGTGGCTCTACAAGCTTGTGATTACTTGGCTTCACTTAAATAAATAATGACATGGTAAAATGTGTCATATATTGTCATTCATCTGAGGTTATATTACCTAATTTTAAGATGTGGTAAATTCCTGATAATGTAAAACCTTACAACTGAAAAAGGACGTACTTTCTTTTTCACATGACTCTATACAGTCATTCACATAAACTACTTAAATTTGGAGTCCAGCCAGAACCTCACAGAATTGAAAGAGAAATTCCACCAGAAATAGTGATGTAGCTGCTGCAGGATTTAACTGCAATATGGGCAGCGGAGGCGCTCAGCAAGCTAGCTTTTATATAGGAATATAACCAGAATACAACCAGTTGGCAACCAGCTGAGTTGAGTCTCTTACTCCAGTGAGATGCTTATTGGCGCAGACTGACTCAGATTGATTGCAACCTGTTGGCAGTCGGTCTGTGTTTATAAATTAGACGGCAGTTATTTGCAAACCTTCGCCAATCTGTCTGAGAGTGATTACAGTCAGACCACGATTGTTTGGAAAGAGGAGAGGAGAAACAGAAAAAAAGATAAATGAAACGTTCAACATTTTTTGTTATGTTTTGGTTTTGTCCTCATTTCCGCTCTCCACAAGAGGGGATTAATACGAGTGCATGATGTGTAGCTTGTCTTACCTTGAAGAATGGACAGAGGGAGGAACAACTCGCCTGGTTGTGTCCAAAAGTTGAAAAAAAAATTATTGCTCACTAATTAACACAACATGCATTTTGTTTCGTTTTTTAAAATCCAAAAGTCATTATTGTGGAAGTGCGTCATCAAATGTAAATTATTACAGTTGCACAATATACTTTTGGTCAGCACCATTAGTTTAATACACTGTTTACAACTGGGATCGCTTCACTGTGTATTTTACCACCCACACTGTAACACCACTTTGTTTTTCAGGGCTGAGAGTGCAGGGCAGTCTTGCTGAATGGGAGGCTAATATAATGCCACATTTACACTTAAGATTCAGTTGCATTTCTCTCTGGAGTTACACAAAAGAGTTGTGGTGACTTCTCAGAGCCAAGTCATTGCGACTGGCCAAGAAATAGTCCCCTGTAAAACCACAACATGTCGTGTTTATGCTTTGGTTTTTGTGCAGATTAAACAAACATGAGTGAGCTTTAGACGTGCTGATGGGTGGATTTTGTTACTTCATGACAGAATCAGGCTGCCCATTTGCATGAGTTCCATCTTTGTGTAGTGACATAGTTATACAGACGTGAGAGTGGCATTGATCTCAGTCGATTCAAAGCGAGGTTTAGAGCTATACCTTATATGTTTTCAACAGAGAGTACACAGTCCAATTATACACAGTGTTTTGCCACTGCGTATTTAGTCCTTATCTGTGCATGCATATGTGGACATGTAAATAAGTACAGTGGTGTATGTATTGCCTATATTTGTTCCTATATGTGCATTTGTGTGTGTGTGTCATGATGACTGCCTTGGGGAGTGTGTTGTTGTTGCGTGCTGCTAAAGAGTTTATGTTATTCTGTCCCTCGTCTATCCCTCGTTTACTGGCTATTCTGGGAAAATCCAAATTACAGTCTTTCAGCATGTGGTTGGCTTGTGCGGTTCCAAATTTGTACTTTACCTACCCCTCCTGCTCCATCCTTCTCTCTCCGCCTTTCTTTATCTCCCCCATCTCGCTATACCTCCCTTACTCAAATGACACAATCCTCTACTTTGCCTCCCTAATTTGCATTTATGTATACTTTTTCAACAAGTCTTATTTTTTTGACGAATATTAAACCGTACACCAGCTGGCAGGACTACATATTTCAGTCACCAGATGCATGACTTCTTCCACGGTCTCTCCCTGCATAATCTTCTACTTCTCACACTCTCACACTATCACCTCATCATTTTTCCTCTGCTTTTACAACATTTTCTTGTTTTCTCGTCTTGTTGTTTTGTACCAGTGCCTGTTGCTGTGCAGATGGAAGTCCTAAACACATCTATGGCTCCTCTAAAAACATATCCTCTCTGCGGCTTTACTCGCCACTCAGTTTCAGGGCTTCCTGTCTCCGATTCTTACCCGCCTGTAATTACCATCATAACCTATGGATGTGCAATCCCCTCTCCATTCATAAAACTGGTATTTTTATGCAAGTGTGAGTGACAAACATTTTTATTTTTTCAATTGATGTCTACTTTTATAGGGATTTATGCAAATTGTTATTTAGTGGGTGTCTTAGCTTACATAATTGTTCAGTTCTATTCCTGATACCTGTTAAATCTATTCTGGCCTTATGAATGACCCTGCACACACACACATACACACTCGCCTGTGAAATATCAGACATGTAATGGGTTCAGTCACTGGATTAAAATGACAGAATGAAAATTAAAACTCTACGGACACTGCACCTCTGAAACGGCTCATTGCTTTGGCACACTAATGCACCCTCAGAAGCTTTTGGCAGTGCTTTGTAATCATCACTGAATATTTTTAACATTTCAGAAAGTTCACTTTTTATTTTGACTTTAAATACCATGACTACCAGGCTGCTTTGAACTCCCTCTGATGAGGCCATGCAAAGCAATTTGTTAGTTTTTTTCCCTCACAGATGCGGTTAACATTTGAGCTTTAAAAATGTCTAAATGAAAGTGTTTCACTTGCCAAACTGAGTCACCAGCTTTGATTTGCTTTGTTTTTTTTTTACAACATCTGGAAGGGCATCTTCATCTAAAGTGTCGGCACAGACAAGAGTGCGCTCGGTTCTCCCACTTTGCATTTTATGCCTATAGTGCATATTTAGAACCGAGGAATTAATGCACAATGCCTCAGTTCAGGATATTGCCCTCTGACATAGAGCATTCTGGATGGGCTCAGTACAGATTATGTCATGATGACCACCTCTGCTGCAACGCATCACGTCACAAGGCTTTAGCCAGAAATAGTACACAGAATCTGTTTGAAACACTCATTATCAGAGCATCTAATTTTAGATTACTTCTCCAGCCAGATTAATGAACTTCTTGGTTGAAAGCCTCACTAGGTGAAAGATCTCATTAAGCCTTAGGGCCGAATAGCTCTCAGCTCAACTCTGTTATTTCTGATTTCCTGCTTTTCAGTCAGAGTGAAGGAAGACTAGCTCATTTGCCATGTGAAGTGACCAGCTGCCTCATTCTTTCCTTGTCCTTCTTCGGCCTGTGGCCCCAATCCATGTCTTCCTGCGGTACTTGGCTACTGTTTACCACTTCTGACTTCTCGCTGCTTGTGCGTTTTCCGTGTGTAGCAGTGAAAACACATGACCATGATGAGTGCTCACCATTCACCCCTGTAATCCTGCGGAGGAGAAAGGGAAGAGGCTGCCTCAAGGCCAAGCCCTGCTGCTATGACCGAACACCGTGTGACATTCTCAGCAGCATCCCCTCCGGCTCTGCATGACAGCAGCAGCGGTCACTTTTTTGCCTTCTCTTCCTCCTCCTTTCCCGCTTTTCTGGACAAAAAAAGACCATGTTTAGTTCAGTGGCATGGTTACACACAATAAATAAATAAATCTGCATAATTACGTAAGCAGTGTTTTGCTGAACAGCAACCGAGACTGTTGCGACTCAAGCGCTGATGTTAGCTCTCATTATGGACGGCTTTCCTTAAAATAAAAAAATAAAAAAATGCTGCTTCTGCTTATCGAATCTATTTTTTTCAGTGGAGTTTATAATTTCCATGTATTCGTGGATCTTCATTAGAGGTCATGCAATGGACTTTGCATGTGCTCTGGGTTTGACTATACAGATTTCAAATGCTGGAAACAACTAGAGCGAGTTTCTGTCCACAGATCAGCAGATGAGAAACCTTGAGGTAAGTGACACCTCATTCTCACATTCACTTTGAAATACTCCACTCTAATCCCATTATTATTTAGCTTTTCTAAATTTCTAGTGTTTTTCTTTTTTCCTTTGGTCCAGCTAAAAATCTTACACTTTCCTCTTGCTAAATTCTCTCTTCTATCTTCTTTTCTGCTTTTAACCCTCATCTGCTTCTCTGTGAATTTCTTCTTCCCATCTCCTTTTGCCTTTCCACACTTCCTTCACTGCATTTCCCTCCCGTCTGTCCCTCATTCCCTCCTTCTTCCCCTGCTTTGGTTTTGTGAAAGGGGGCTTTATCGGCCTGAATGGTGCAGGTCCACTGGAGGCATGGACAATGGGGCCCATCATCAGAGGGAAGCAGAGCCCATGAAAGAGGAACAAAGACCCTCAACCCAAGTGGGCCCCACTCTGCACCTCAGCAACAGCCTCAACTGGCCCTGCATGCTGTGTGTGCGGGTATGTGTGTGCTTGAGAAAATAAAACTCTTGCCTGTATAAGAAGGCAGGTGCTGCCCCTTGAGATGTCTGCATCGTGGATGTGCCCCCTAAAATGGCTGGGCTTTCAGCAATCACTTTTAAACACGCTGAATTCTCGTGCTAGCTCTGTGCATTCATTATTGTTGTAGTCTAGCTTGCTGCATGGCCTCCTGTGCATCTTTACCGCTATGCATTGTTAGTTAATGTGCTAAAACCTTTACTGATTCATCCGTGAAAGGGCTACCCGGGACACGCTTTCCTCTCTTGTGCCCTGACATGAAAATACATGCACCGGTCATGAATATGCATGCTCACTTTACTGTCTTCTCAGGGGAGTAGGAGTCTTTAAAAAGAAGCATGTTTGTGCAGGAAGAGCAGTTTGTAAGAGAGATAAGTCATGTCTGTTAAACAGGTTTTTCGGGAGAAAGTGAGTGGATATGACAGAATCGGCAAGGAGCTCTGTTGTTCTTCTATTTCTCTTAGCTGTTGAGGTTCACGCCTCATATGCTGCACACCTTTTGTAAACATTCTGCTAATCTCTGTGATGCTTATGAATTTAAAAATAACTCACATTTATGGACTACAACAGTAAACCAAAACAATGTTAGCAGTTGTATTTCTGTGGACTTCGAGCTGGGAGTATCTAAGTTCAGTTTTATTTTTGGTTGGCTTAATTTTCTTGCTTTATTTCTGACAACAAAATGTAACAAGTTGTCAATGAACCAAAACCTAAAATCCAAAAGGACTTAAACAACTTATTACAGAGCTGAACTGAAGATAGCATCGCTGTAATTTCAAGGTATCATTATTCTTGAAGGGTTACTTACTCAAGAGTACTTGAATGACACACGCATGCATACGCACGCACACACTATGTAGTTATTGGGACAATGTTATCAGTTTCTGAATGTAATTTTTTTTTGAAACCCAAACATGATTACATCCTGTGCAGAAATGACAAAGAATGAGATTGAAGCAGGGCAGGACATGGATTTATGATTTATTTTGGGACAAAATCATGCTTTCTACCATGAATAAATGCTGCGGTGTTTCATAAGTATGAAGTGTAAATGCATGAGTAAGTCTGCATGAGTTTCTTGACATCCAGACCAGAGGAGTTTTACTATGAATATATCAAATCAGTACAATAGCAGCTTCTGCAGCAGAAAGAGATTATTATTTCCGTTCAGCTGATGTTATACAATAGTATTTAATATCTAAGGGAAGTTAAGGTTATATTCATTTATCAGTTGACCTCAATTGGCCGAGCTATATTTGAACACTCATTAATGTCCATTATGCAGGCAGAGACCTGTCATGACCTGCAGTGTGAATTATAGACTTTATCCAGATGTTGCTTGTAAGGCCAATGTCAGCCTGTTGCTCACTGAAACAGAAAGGTGCAAATTATGTGCTTCATTCAGTATTGCTTGTGTGGGTGCGTGCTTGCATATGCAAGAGAGTCGCACCATTCCCATTAATTTGTCATTTCAATTCCAAAAATCCAAAATGTCGATCTCAGTCTGGCGGTTGTGGTGTGACGGCGGATGCTCAGGCTTTGACCTGGAGCAGAGGTCTTTCTATTTCTGAAAACAGACAGGATACAGGCACCATATTATGCCGCCCACAGAATAGCACACATGCAATCAACCTCTCACCCTGGGCCATTTCAAATCATTATCTTCAAGCTTAAGAGCAGGGACTAATCCTAGCTGTATTTACCAAACAACTGGCACAACAGCTGGATGGTCTGTTTGCAGTCCTCCTGGACTTTTGTTGAGGTGATACATATGGATGCTATCTGGGATAATGTGCTTTTATTCTGGATTTCCACTTGTGGGCTTCAAGGAGGCATTAATGCCTTTACAGTGCGCTGTGTTTATCCCAGGAGATGTAGGAGGATCAGCACAGTCCCGTCTTCTGTTCTAAATCATCCCATTGCTATTGGCAATTTTCACAGTTTCAGTGAAAAATCGTATTAGTGGCAGATTTATCATACTGTCCATGCTGGTCAGTTGGGTGGGGAACACTATGAAGCTTTATTAGGCCTGCACTGCTGGTGGTCTAGTAATGGATGAGTATAGCAGGGCCATTTGTTTCAGGAAGCACAGTACAGTCAGTACACAGTCACATCTAAAAGTGACACTGAAATTAATTAACATGCCCTTATGAAATAGGTGGTACTGGATCTAGTGACTACTTGTAAATCATGCGCAGCTAACACACGTATTGCTGCAAAGGTAATGCTTTTGAGTGCCTGAAGCACAACATTTATCAGAATTGCAAAGGGGGAGGTCAGGGTGGGCAAAGAAGTGTAGGATTTCACACCAAAACTAGGATTTACATCATGACCCATGTCACTACTTACAGTTGGTTATATTTAGATATTATATTGCAAGATTTTGAGGTTTTGGTGGGAGAAGAAAAAAGTGCTGCGCAATGTCAGTGAGCATGTTACTGATTCATAAACAGTTTGCCAGAAATTATAATTAAAGATATTTCCGTATTATGTTTATATTAATACAAACCAGCTGGCATTACATTTCTTCATAATGTGAAGTGTTTGCTGCTACAAATTAGTTGCACGCACCCACGTTCTCTCTCTCTCTCTCTCTCTCTCTCACACACACACAGACTTTCTAATAGATGTGTTTTGTCTGTTTTGCAGATGTTACAAACAATGAAGATGTTTTACAGATGAGCATTTGCTCATCATCTCATCTAAGACTTTGCAGTTTAATACTATAAATGGTAACACAGCCAAGCTTTAAAATGAAAACCCTCTATTTATTTATTTTCAGTGGGAGAAATGTTTCATCACTCATCCAAGTGACTTCTTCAGTCTCAGCTGACTGCAGGTTTCCCCAACGTTATAAACAGTACATTTGCGCAATAACTGAAACTAGCCCACTGAATGAACAATTCAGTGGGCCAGACCTCATACCACAGGGTATACCCAGGGGAATCTCCACCAAGTCTGTATGGTTTACCGAAGATGCATAAACAGGGTGTACCTTTAAGACCAATTGTCTGCATGATCAACTCGGTCACCTATAACATCTCCAAGTTTCTGGCTTCGATCCTCAACCCATTGGTAGGCAGCTCTGAACGCCACATCCACAACACCTTGGGTTTTGTTGAGAAGGCGAGAGATGTCATTATGGAGGCAGATGAAGCAATGGGCTCCTATGATGTTACATCTCTCTTCACTTGCAGTCCAGTCACTGAAGCATTTGAGGTAGTTTGTAAGAGATTACAGGATGACCCCAACCTCAGCAACAGGACCACCCTCAGCACTGACCAAGTGTGTTTGCTTTTGGAACTGTGTCTTAATTCCACCTATTTCACAT
>VVHJ01035392.1:10030-24465 GCA_015107715.1 Tylochromis polylepis
GTACTCATATTATCCCAATGAAAGGTCTCGATGCAGTGTGATGGTCCTCAGATTTCTTCTTTTATTAGCGTCACAGTGTCTGTGCTGTCCATAGAGGGAACAGACTGCAGACTGGATGAGCTGGGAAAACTTGCTGATCGTACTAGAGGAAAAGTAAGATGCACTGTAACCATGGTGAAGCATATGACTCATCAAATCATGCACAATCTCATGGTGTCAATCTGTGATTTCCCCTTGAGTCTAGGTGGTAATAGCCAGTCCCAGCAGGCTGCATCCAGAGTTTGAGCAGATCATTCAAAACCGGACCACTGCCACACACTGTACTGTAATTATACTGCTGCCAAAATCAATGTGAGAGCTGCACTGCACATAATTACTCAAAATAAGCTTATTGAATTGGTCTCTAGAGATTTAAATGACCCTAAGCACTGACTCTTGTTCTCCTTCGGTGAAGGTGCATGAAGGGAGAGAAGGAGGCGGGACACAAAGGGACCAGAGAGGTGGGGAATGTGGACCCAGATACAGACATCACCTTTCAGTTTAGAGCAAATGAAAAGGTCTCAGAAGGTGAGGAAAATAAACACTCTTATAGACTGAAGCCATTGACTCGTTTATTTTCTCAGCTTCAGCTGCAGTTGTGCTGAATTTCTCAACAATATTGCAGCTGCCGTGTGTTGCCAGGTCTCTGAGGAAAGTGCGAGATGTGGTGATTTCTGTTGTTGCCAACCATGAAAAACAGAAATTTCAGTTTGAGATCACTGCGACGCTGCAAAGTGAGACGCAGCCAGAGTCACAGCATCTGAAAATAAACTAACAAAACAAAAATAACAAAGTGGACCCAGACATGTTACACTGTTAACTGGGACTTGGAAAAACAAGACAATAACAACTAAGAAACAGGCAAAAAAAAAAAAACAGCAAAGAAAAAAGAAAGATTTCAATAAATTAATGGGTGGCAATGCTGCTCACTCAGTTGGCCCACCATATTCAAATGGATTGATGTAAAATTTCACACTCATGGTTCCCTGACTTCTACTCTGGTCCCACCATGGTTGTCCATTTTCTTTAGTGTGTCCAGCTATATTTTACACATTCGAGAAATCAGAAGGAAAGCCCTGTGGCAAAACACACTGGTAAACGGCTCTTCCATCTAGTGTTGGTAAATTACCGTCTGAATTTAATCAACATAAACAGATTCACTCGCAGGGCAAATTCAGCTCGGGATCACTGGACACTTGCCTTAAGGGATTTAGCTTGAATTCTGAGATATGTACATCAGATGGGTGAAAAATGGTTCATTTGATCCAAACTGACCAGGGACTCCTCATGCAGGCCAGAGCAACATTTAACTCCTTTACTCACCACAGATAGCTGGGAGGGCAGGGAGATAGAGTCAGGGGAATGACATGCAGGAAACAGTGTGGCACAGATTCACACGCAGGGGTAATTGCGGATTTTACTCATACCTCTTGAATTAAAACATTCATGCAACTTGTTTGTTTGTTTGGTTTTTTAACTGTCAAATCATTCTTTTTTTTTTCTTCTTTTTTTGTAGTTCCGCCACCATCCTCTGGTAGCCATGTATCCATCCAGCTGCAGATCAAGTACAGGAAGAGGAATGGGCAGACCATGCTCAGAGTGATAACTGCAGACCGGGAAGTTACTGATGACAGGTGATAATACCAAATCTTTAATTGCAATGCTTTATTTACTTTTTAGCTTTGAATTCTCCTCCGCTTGCAATGCTACTACACAGAGATATTTGCATGCCTATGGATGGCTTAAACAAGCCATTATCTTCTGACATCTTTAATCAGCGAGGCGTTCTGCCCCTCAGGACAACACCTGATTAGATGTATTATTTTATGACAATTTCAGTGAACCTTTAGGCAAAGCAGGTTTTGAAAATCCAAGGAGACTGACTGTTGCTGAGATACCAGAGCTTTCGTGCAGATATAATGCCTCATCCATTCTAACATTTAGTTAAACAGTAAATGAAGCGCTCAGCCCAGTCTTCACACACTCAGTGAAGGTCATGCAATTCATCGTCTGAGCAGATCCAGAGTGCGGCCTGTGTGTTTTTCCACATTAACATAATGGCAATGCTGATGCTGTAAATGTTGAGAAGCACTCTTGTGAACACATTGTGCCTCCCTCTCCCCCCCTCAGTTCGGCAGTGCTGTCCTCGCTGTCTCTGGCCATCATTCAGCTCAACTCATCACAGGCCAGCGCCGCTCTGGCTGTCAGAGGTCGCTTGCTCGACGCCAGGAGGGAAGGAGACATGCAGAAGCAGCTTATTGAGAGAGCAATGTGAGTAACACCAGGGACCTCTGACTGAAGGCCATCATTTTATTCTGAATTTTGACATTTAATGAAGGCTGAATCGATACAGACAAAATGACACACAAGTATGAAAAAAGAAGGTGAAAAAATGAGTTTAAGCACATTTGGCATTATGTGGTATTTAGATGAGAAATATGACTGCGTTGAGAAGCAGAAGCTCAGTTGCTTTCTATGCTTTTAAGACCATTATTATCCCAGACTTTCTGATTCAAAGGTTACCCTGCGGCTTAGTTTTTCACTTCTTTTTTTAATTTTTTTTTAATTTTATTAAAAGTTCTCATCTTGAGTGTACTTACAGTGCTGTGCAAAAGTCTTGAGTCACCACTAATTTATTTATATTTTGCTAGGGAAAAGGTGCAGTGCTTTATTTGATGAAAATACAGTTTATAAAGCAAAAAAAGTTTGTACATTTCTAACAAGCTTGCAGGTCAATATTTGGTGTGACCACCTTTATTCTTAAACACAGCCGGAAGTCTCTTAGTCAAGCTTTCTTGTCATTTCTTTAAGCAGTCTTCAGGAATAGTTCTCCAGGGTTCTTGAAGAGCATTCAAAGCTCTTCTTTGGATGTTGGCTGCCTTTTGTTCTGTTCTCTGCTAAGATGATCCCACACTGCTTCAATAATGTTCATGTCGGGGCTCTGGGGAGGCCAATCCATGACTGATGGTGTTCCACTCTGTGTTTGGGATCACTGTCATACTGAAAAATGAAGCCACTGCCAGTCAGCTGCTTTCCAGATGCATGGTGCATGGTGAAACAAAATCTGACTGGTATATTTTGCACTCATATTTCCAGCAATTTTGACAAAATCTCCAACACCACTGCCTGAAATGCAGCCCCAAACTTTGACAGAGCCTCCACCATGTTTTACAGATGGCGTTAGACACTCACTGCTGTTCCTCTCACCTCCATACATTTTGACAATTTAAACCAAAAATGTAAAATTTGGGCTCATCACTCCATAAAACCTGTTTGCCACTGATTTTCGGTCCAGTTCTTTTCTCCTGTTTCTCGTCCTTAAGAATGGCTTCTTCACAGACACCCTTCCACTGAAACCATTTCTGATGAGGCTTCAGTGAACAGCAGATGGATCAACTGATCTTTCAGATCTTTTCTGAAAAAAAAACATTAAGAAAGAAAGAAAGAAAGAAAAGCAGGCAATGTCTAAAGGCATCAAGAAATCCAGGAGAACTATTGCTCAAGACCACTATGAAGAAATGAAGAGTGGGTCAAGACTTTTGCACAGAACTGTATGTTTTATATTCCTTATCTTGTTAATATCAGTAAAATGGCAGTGTGTTGTGATTGATAGTTAATGATCTATACATAATGTTTGTCTGTTTTCAGAAAGCATAACCACACTGCAGAGGAAGAACAAACATATAATGAATGGGTTAAAACCATGGAGCCGATATACACTAACTCCACACAGGTGAGTTTTTACTGTGTGTTTTTATTATTAGATTCAATACATCACATTAGACTTCTTTTACACTTAATTCTTTTTCCCCCCCAGAAAAACACTGTCATCTCAGACTCACAGGTAATTCATTCTCTTATACTGCTTCTTATTAGAATACTTACTATGCTGCCCAAATTGCTTTTTCTATAAATCCTCCTTTCTTCTCTTCCCGCCAGTCTCTCACAGACAGTGCTGCAGCGCTGTTCTACACCATGAAGCCGAGCAACATGAAATCTATCTCAGAATAAGCACAAGCCCCAGCCTACTGTCCTCCTTCACCTTTTACCTCGTTGGAAAGCAACTCGAGTCTGAATGACGAGGCCAAATGCTGCACTTAGACTTTGATTATTTGGCTGGATGGATATCCCTCAAATATTTCACATTGTAAATAATGCATTACTGTAGATTTCACACCTCATTTCTCATGTTCAGGCTGCTTGATATTTCTTCAATGTTACACAAGAAAACTGCTGATGCAGTTTTACAGTTATACCCGTTTTTGTGTTTGACAGTGTCGCTGTGGCTGAGTTTGTGCACTGACCAAAGCGCCAAGTAAAAACCTGATTCAGAAACACCATCATGAAGCCAACACCCAGATCCAAAATATATCTCATAGCACTTTTTTTTTTAAAAAACACACAACTCTAATACAAAAGCTAACATAATGATGCAACAAAGCAGTTTTTGAGATTTTTATTTCAGTTGTACTATACATGTATAATATTCCTAATTATAACTATATAGCCCTGTTTATAGAGATATAACACACAAAACTAACAGGCCATTTAATGCATATTTCATACCTACAGAATATCTACACTGAGCCTGATATTTAAACGTTGCAGAGGTAGTGGACAATGGAGTAAATACAAAACAAAACTGAGCAAGCAATGATCATGCCTGAGATAGAAGCCAAAGCATAAATAGACATGCGCTTCTCTGGGGCGGCCCTCAAAATGCAAACATGTTTGCAGCCTTCTTTTGTACATGTGTGCTCATCACGGAGCGCGTGCAGGTTCCAATAAAGCAGCAAACATAAAAAGCAGGCTTCAACCAGAATGCGCAGAGCAATGCTGAACAGGTAGAAGCCTACAGTGCCACTGTCTTTGTGAAGATCTATGATCATCTTGCTCCTGCCGTCCACCGTCGCCGCCACCTGAGCTTCCGCTTCCCCCTGAGCCTCCAGGTTCTCATCCGCCTTCATCCTGAAACTCCTCTTCTGCGCCATTGTGCGGAGGTGGGAGGTGAACAGCTCCATGAGCAGGACAGAGATGACAACCACGACAAACATGAAGTTCCAAGCCACCATCATGGGCTTGTCAAATAGTTCGTTAAAACAGGCATTTGTGCAGAATTTGGTGTTGTTGCAGGTGAAGTCAGCATCCAGTTTGCTGAAGGGCATCTCGGCGAAGAAGAGGACCACAAGTCGGATGCACAGCAGGCCAAACCACAGGGAGCGGCACTTGTAGGTGGCGGTGGCATCCACTGCCGTCCTCAGGATGGGGATGAGGCCCGTTACTATTGCTGCCATTGTCACTTTTCCTGGTAATATAAAACAGGAAGCTGGTGAAACAAACCCTGCTGCCATTAATATTATTTATAATTAGGTCATAATGAGAGATCATTTCACTTTTGTGCTGCTCTCAATTGATGTTTCTGTATCCTAACTTAAGGTAGTTAAGTTGTAGATTCTCCAAAGTCAATAACCGACTGATCCAGGTTTTCCATCTTCAAATGTGCACACACAGAAAAACCAACAGAATTTCTACAACTTGACAGAGCTACATTATAGTGCATCAAACATTAAGAAAAATGTTAATTTTATACATTCACAAATGTCACAGCAAATGCATACAGCTCTGTTTGTGTCAATAGGAGTCAAGTAAAGCAGACAGGAGAGCTTACCCTGGAGGGTCACAGCCCGCTAATGGAACACAATCACTGTGGCTTTGCATTCCGTCTTTTATGGGTTCAAGAAACGTCACCGTCATCAATATACGTGTTAGTTTCTCACCAAACAATCTGCTGACACGGTCTCACTTTGTTTTTTCTGTACATCTTCATCCTCAACAGTAAAAGAAATACTACACCGACGCACAAAAGAAACAGGAACACAACACAAAATGAATCTCCGATTATTACTGATTGTTGCACACACGTTTTTATTGGCATAAAAATGTGATTCCTCTTGGCATTTTTAAATGCCAGCGACCTTTTGCAGCTTGACAAGTTGTTATTTTAGCGACACAGTGAAACAGTTACAAATTGTTCAGACAAAATAGATTCAAAAAACAATTAAAAATGTTTTATAAAACATGTTTGCCATAAAGCCAAGGATTTTATTGTTGGTTTTGTTTGTTTTCTTTATGGCGGATTTTTATGAAGAGATTACAACAGATACGACAATTTTATAGTAAGGTACTTATAGTACAGTATACTGTATATTTTAATACATCAACATATAATATAATACACAACTGTTTCTAAAAATACTGCGGCAGTACAAAACAAAGACCAAATGTCGACCGCTTACATAAGGATAATGTGTTTTTGATGTTTCTGAGGGAAGTTATTTTGAAAAGTCAGACCCATCTAAAAAACAACTTTAAGGCCACTGGGTAAATATCTGTGGAATTAAAATTACAAAGAAGCTTAAATTCCCTCTTCTTTGACCAAGTACTCTGGAAGAGACTGAAAAGCAGTAACGGGGACTGTCACTGGGACCGTCAGCGACATGGTGCCGGGCTCGACCGACGAGGGAGAAACCTCACTGGGAGTCGGAGGAGAAGGCAGGGGGTCTGTGTGAATGATGTTTATGTCAGCGAGCTGTGCGGCAACCGGCGTGGTGTCCGCGTGAGTCCGTAAGTGTTTGCGAAGGTAGGCGGCAAACAGGAAGGCTTTGCCACAGTGGGGACAGCTGTGGGGTTTGCTGTTGGAGTGGATCTTCTGGTGCTTGCGCAGTCCCGATTTGTTGAGGAAACCCTTGCCGCAGCTGTCGCAGATGTGTGGCCTCGGCTTGGGATGCTGCTTTTCGTGCTCCTGCAAGTCTGCAAGCTGTGCAAACTCCGCGTGGCAAGTTTCACAGACATGCGAGCCCAGCGACACAATTTTGGTAACGGAGGACTGGGTGGAGTCAATGGGGTGAAGGTTTTCGTGGGTCTGAACTTCTTCCCAGGTACCAAATGTAGCATCACAGTGAGTACAGGAGAACTGAGGGAGAGTTGTGTGGGCAGTGAAGCTTGACGCTGACCCAGCCTCTGTCTCCTGCTGCTGCTGTTGCTGCTGCTGTTGCTCAGACTGCTCAGCGAGGTGAGTTCTTTCGTGTTTGCGCAGGCTTGAAGACACCACAAATGACTTCAAACACTCCTCGCATTTGAAAGGCCTCTCTCCAGAGTGCACACGCCGGTGCTTGTTGAGGCTGGAGCGCTCAGCAAATGACTTGTCGCACTCGGTGCATGAGAATGGCTTCAGACCTGTGTGGACAAGCATGTGGCGCCGCAGGTCCCAGGAAGCTACGAAAGCCTTGTCGCAGCTCTGGCATTTGTACGGGCGCTCTCCAGAGTGAACGCGCTCATGTACGGCCAGGTCGGCCGGCTGCCGGAACCTCTTGGAGCACTTATCACAAGGGTAGGGCTTGAATCCCATGTGGGCTCGCTGGTGGCGACGGAAGCTGGAGGGGTCTGAAAACATCTTGCCACACTGTGGGCAGAGGAATGGCTTCTCACCAGAGTGAGTGCGGAGATGGGACTGGTAGGAGGAAAGCTGGGTGAAACCTTTACCGCACTGCTCACACTGATAGGGTTTATTCTGCGAGTGGATGCGCTGATGGCAGGCCAGGGAGGAGGAGCGGGAGAAGGCCTTGCCACAGTCCGAACACAGGTAAGGTTTTTCCCCAGTGTGGGAACGCTCGTGGTTTTTGAGGTCCTTCAGCTCCGTGTACGTTTTGCCACATTCGTCGCAAGCGTACGGCCGATGACCCTGGTGGTTCCTTCTGTGCTTTCGGAACACTGAGGGGTCAGCAAAGCTCTTCCCACACTCGGCACAGAAGTATGGCTTCTCTCCCGTGTGAGAGCGCATGTGCACCTTCAGTTTGGACAGGGTTGGGTAGCTCTTAGAGCACTGACGACAGGAGTACGGGCGCTCTCCACTGTGCTGTGTCATATGGATCCTGAGGCATATTGCCTGCATGAAGGCCTTGCCACATTCTGTGCATACAAAAGGTTTCTCCCCAGTGTGAGAGCGGCTGTGGTTACGCAGCTCTGTGGGCGTCTTGTAAGCTTTGTGACAGTCGGGACACTGGAAGGGGCGCTGGGCTGAGTGAGTGCGCTCGTGCTTTGAGAGCTGAGCCTTGCTTGAGAATGTTTTGGCACACTCGGGACATGGGTACTGCTGCTGCTGCCGTTCCTTCACATGTACCGACTGCTTGTGGCTCTGCAGAGCTGACAGACTCTTAAAGGCTTCTGTGCATGCAGTGCATTTGAAAAGGGGTTTGGCTTTCGGAGGCCTGCCTCTGCCACGTTTTTTTGCAGGCTGATCCCTCTCCACCTCTTCCTCTTGTTGGCCCTCTTCATCCTGCACAGGAGGGGTGTACTCTGCACCAAGAGGTGGACTTGCAGGCTGAGCAGAGGCCATCTTTACATCTACAAAAAAAAGATGATGGGGGAAAAATGTACCGTTTAATAACAATGTAAAAATTAAAGGCACATCATTGGCAGTATGAGATAAAAATTCTTCCACAGACGTGAGGGTGTTAAGTCCTATGACTTTTATGGATGTGAAAAGCACAGCTTTAATGAAAATGGGTTTTGAAGGACAAGAAATAATCAGTCAGATAATAAAAGAAATATGTGGGTGTGCGGTTAATAACAAAATGGCTGGCATTAGGACCTCAGGGACAATAAGCTAGCCGCTTTAATGCCAAAGGAAGTTGGCGAGGTAATGTCAGAGATCATAGTGCATGAAGATGAACAAGTGGCATGTGCACGACCAGAGAAAAAGATCACAGCTTAGAGTGATGGTACTGCGAACAGCCGGGCGTGTTATGTACGTATACCCCTCCGCTAGCTTTAGCTTGCTAAATATTTTCACTAACTCAAAATGGCTGGCTTTAGGACCGGCTGTACCGATTCACTCCACGGTGCCATCATCATCATTACTGTAAATGTACAGCATGCATTTAGCTAAGTTAGCTGCATTTGTTGGTGCGTGTATTAGAAAAACAAAAGTCGATCTTACCGGACTCAGGGCATTAATCGCCGTTCGGTAAAGAGCTTCGTTTACTGTGAGACACGGTGGCTGCCGTTGACTGGCTGTGAGAGGTCGGCTGGCTCTAGGACCATGATGACGACAGCTCTCGGAAAGCCAAGCGTGTAATGCGTTTAATTATAAAATTTTAATATAAGATACATCATAAATGTACTAGAAGCCCTCTGGTAAGATACTATAGTCCCAATAAAGTTAGACAATTGTGTGTTAAAATGGGAAAATGCTTGCCCAACTTAAATGCAAAGCTAGCTATTTTAGCTAACCAGTATGTTTTGGGGCGGATAATGTGAGATTTTGTGAATGAACTAAAAATGAACATTCACCTCCTGTTTTTTATTTGCTTAAAAAAACAACTTTTATTTTTATTTTATTTATTTATTTTATCGGTTTGTAACGTTAGCTGCTGCAACTTGAGCCAGTAGAGTTACTTTTGAGAGGGAACTATTTCTCTGTTGCACATTTCCTGTTTCCTAGCAACAAGCGCAATGTGGAAATGGGGATGGAAGAAAAAAGACAATTGGAAAAAGGGGGGCTGCCCTTTACATAAAAGTGACATATTTTTTTTTTAAAGCGAGTGAATATGTCTTTGGGGCCCGCTTGGAATAACTACTCCTGCAGGTATTAAACTCTGTGCACTCGCTGGCCTTTGGAGTTTCGCGTTTAAAAACGCTTTCTGCTGCAATGGGTGCAATGTTTGTTTAGCTAGCCAAGATGATGCTAGCTCATAGCCCGCTAATGTTAGCTCACTGCTTTTTAAAACCATTAATAGTTAAGTTGCTTCCTCTTCCTAAAAACTCAATGAAGACATGTATAATCTGTTCCGGTTTTGCTTATAATGTGGGGAATGATGAGTATTTACAGTGTCAGTACATTTGTATTGACAGGCGTTGTTTTCCTGGTGTATTGACATAGCTAGTTCAGTTAGCCTGTTGGTGCAGAGGTGTAGCAAAACCTGTCAGACTGTTTACACTCCGCTATTACGTCTTCCCTCATGCATGTTGACTAATGGTGGAAACGCATTAACTCTGTGATATAGTTACCTTTTTTTCCTAAAAAGTGTGTGCTTTTCATTTGTAAGAGTTTAATAGTAATGATAAGTTATCTACGGTGTCCTAAAGTGTCTAGTTTGACATGCTTCATAAAACTAATACTGTTTCTGTTCTCTACAGCTCCATTTGCCTGGATTCTTCAAATTCAACTCACTCTTTTAATGTGGTGGGACCAGTTTTTGAGATATTTCTGTGGCGTCATCCCCTAGAGAGTCCGTGCATCGTATTATAAAGAACTGCCTTCTTTTTATATGGATAAGAAAGGCATCTAATGCATTTCCCCCCTACTTTGTGTCTGGCACACTTAATTCAGTCCATATCTTGTGATGGCTTTGCAAGACCCTGGCAGGACAACAGGTTTTCCTTGCAAACAGTGTGGCATGATGTGTCCCAGTATGCCCAGTCTAGTGGAACATATGGAGTGCCATCAGGAGCGAGAAGAAGAGCGCAAGTTTAAATGTGATGAATGTGGACGTGGTTATAGGCACGCTGGTAGCCTAACTAACCACAAAAAGACTCACGAAGTAGGTTCTTTTCAGTGTAACATATGTGGAAAAGAAAACTCTAATGCCTCCGCCCTGAAGAGTCATCTCCGGAGCCACACTTCACTTAAAAAGTATTCCTGTGCAGAATGTGGAAAAGCTTTTCGCCTGGCAACGCAGCTGGCTACACATCAGAGGGTTCACCTTGCCAGACAAGCAAAAGAGCAGTCATATCGGAAGGTGGACACGGATTATTCCTCATATAAAAACAGACATGAACTTGAAAACGATCACCCACATCATCTTAGTGAACACTTGGCCAGCGTTGGGATTTCCACAGTAAATGGCCCATCTGAGGACAAGGCTGAGATTATTTATAATGTACAATCTGAGACCTCAGAGGATGCAGTAAATCGACCATTCAGGTGTGATTTATGTGACAAGTCGTACATACACCATCGAAGCCTGACCAACCATAAAAAGACTCACCAAGTGGGAACATTTGAGTGCACAGTATGTTTCAAACTGTTCAATAACATGGCTGCCCTTTACAGCCATCAGCGAACTCACAAAGTAAGAAGCGGGACTGACCCCAGTTCGATAGGTGGGTCATACGCAGGCACACCTCTGGACCAGTTTTCACCTCAGAGCCAAGATGCACCAGTAAACTTTTGTCATTTATGTCAGGTACTTTTCCCAAACAATGAGGAGTTCCAGGAACACATCCAAATGCACAA
The DNA here is from genome assembly GCA_015107715.1 of Tylochromis polylepis. Taxonomy (NCBI): domain Eukaryota; kingdom Metazoa; phylum Chordata; class Actinopteri; order Cichliformes; family Cichlidae; genus Tylochromis; species Tylochromis polylepis. The sequence goes on from VVHJ01035392.1 coordinate 21,366, forward strand.
CTCTTCATCTCTGTCATTTGGGCTTCAAGATCCATTGTCAGAGAGCCACAGTGTATCATATGAAAACAGTATTGCTTCACCCGAATCCAACTTTTATGCTTCTCCTATAAACAATATTCCTCCAGTGTCATCAGCGGATAATCATGGAGACTTTGATACACAAGAGAAGATTAGAAGTAATGGTCACATGTACTCTGATTGCTCCAGTAATCAAACCCCGTCGTCCAATAGCACTCAGGGAGATCCCCCAATCATGGACACAAACACCCTCAGTCCTACCCTGATGCCCACACAAAACAATTGCAATGCACCTGAAATCGAAGAGACTTCAACTGTAGATTCTGATGAGCGTCCCTTCAAGTGTCAGATTTGCGGTAAAAGCTACCGACACTCTGGGAGCCTCATCAACCACAAAAGGTCACATCAGGTTGGGATTTACCAGTGTTCCATCTGCAGGAAGAATTACCCTCACCTGGCAGCCCTCAAAAGTCATCTTCGCCTCCACAAAGCTCAGCCGTCTTCTTTTAACCTCAGTGCTGAGGGAGACTGGCTCTCCTCAGAGCCTCTGACTTTAGATAACCAGCAGGGCTGCTTCTCCTCCCAGGATGAAGAAGAGAACAGTGCTCACCCTGTGCTTTGTATGGATCAGGAGAATGGAATTGATGGCAGCAATGGAGCACTATACCACGAGCAGTTTAATCAGGACTTCTCCCAGGATATGACTGTGCATCTACCTCACAATGAACACCTGATGCAGAGGCACATGTGTGCAGACTGTGGTGAGACATTTGCAGATATTGCAGGGATTAAGTCTCACAGCTGCCCGTTGCTGCATCAGCAACATAACACTACTAATGGTGACTATGAGAACAGTTTAAACTTCCAGGTCAGTAATGGCCATTGTGAAGTTGGAAATCCAGGAATTAATGTTGAGTTCCAGGGTCTGAATGCTAGCCACAACCAAAGTCACTTTGAACAAAATTTCCAAGCAAATGTTGGCAGTGAACGGCTGAACTGTGGCCAAGAAGATGTTAACACAGATGAGGAAGATGATGGTGACCTTTATCAGTGCTCCATATGTGGCAACAGCTACACAACCATGAGGGCTCTCAGGAGCCATCTCCGAGGGCACACACAGCCCCACAGCACTCCTGCAAGCTCAGGCCCTTCTTCCACCTCCTCTCGTGAAGAGTTGAAAGATGAGGAGTCAGGAGAAATGATGATCTGTAGTACATGTGGGGAAAGTTTTGCCAATCAGCAAGACTTGATTGCTCATCAGCTTGTGCACAATCAGGACCAGGTAGATAATGTTAAACCTTTCCACATGAATAATGATGTTTCTGAAAGCAAGGAAGAAGCGCAAAACATCATCTGTGGAAGCTGTGGCATCTTCTGCACCAGCTACCATCATCTTGAGAACCACAACTGCACAGCTGAGAAGGAACAGGAGTTAGTGGACAGCAAGGAGGAAGTGAAAGTAAACAAGGTTGCCCAGCACCAAGACACGGGTGCTGACAAAGATACGGTCGATACTGAGAAACGTCAATACAAGTGTGATCAATGTGGCCGGTCATACAGGCACGCTGGCTCCCTCCTCAACCACAAAAAGTCACACAAAACAGGTGTCTTCAGATGTCTCGTCTGCCAGAAACGCTTCTACAACCTGCTGGCCCTTAAAAATCATCAGAGATCCCACTTTGATATTAAGAGGTTAGTTTGGCATGAATGCACACTATTAATAAATATTATACATGATCGGTGCTTGTTGGAAAGAAGTGATTAAAAACAAAGCATTGCCTGTAGAGTCTGTTTTGTGTTTTTCTCTGTCAGAGAAGTGTTCTGTCATTGTGGCTTTACTTGTTGTGGAGATTGTGCCCAGTTTCTCAAACATAGAATTAACTATAACCCTCGTCTCCTCCCTCAGGCATACTTGTCATGAGTGTGGGAAAGCTTTCAAAATTCAGAAGCAGCTATTGAATCACCTGAGAAGGCACAAAGAGAACCAAGCCAAAATCCAGGAACTCAACAGCCAGATCCAGGCCCTTATGCAGATGAATGGGACCAGGTCAGATGGAGGAATGCAGCCCTTAGCTTCAGATGCCAATCAGGATTGTAATTCTGCTCTCCGCTGCAAGGAGCCGACTGAAGAAAGAGAAACACAGACAAAGTCGGCGATGTCAGTGAAATCGGAGGACGCAGGTGACCGACGACCTTTTGCCTGTGACCAGTGTGGTCGCACGTATCGCCATGCAGGAAGTTTGGTTAACCATAGAAACTCTCATAAAACAGGTCAATATTGCTGCTCTGTTTGCAACAACACTTACACCAACCAGCTAGCAATGAAGAATCACTTGCGCACCCACTTTGCATATAAAAGGCACTCTTGCCAAAACTGTGGAAAGGGCTTTAGAGGAAGGAAGCAGCTTTTAGCTCATGTCTGTGGAGACCTCAGAAAAGAGAGGTCTGGAGTCAGAAGGGGCCTAAAATCTAAAGCTTTTAAGTGTAAGGAATGTAAGCAGGCCTTTTTCTCTGCTGACCAGCTGGCAGCCCACACCTGTGATCAACCTTCAGGTAGTAGGGAATCAGATTTAAATATGTCTCCAAATAAAGAGGAGCGACCTTTCAGGTGCAACATATGTAATCGCAGCTATCGCCATGCAGGCTCACTGTTGAATCACAAAAATACCCACAAGACAGGACACTACTGTTGCAACTTCTGTTCTAAGCCCTTCACTAACCCCATGGCTTTGCGCAATCACACACGCATCCACACACAGAAGAAGAAATACGTGTGTCTCACATGTGGAAAGGCCTTCCGTCTCGCCAGCATCCTGCACAATCACCAGAAGGTCCACAATCGGGCGGTGAATCACTTCAGCTGCTCTTCATGTGGGAAAAGCTTCCAGGGTAGGTCTGGCTTGAAGAGGCACCGCTGCCGCAGAGGTCAGGAGAACACAGGATCTGGAGTCCAGCAGTCAGAGAGAGGAGACAAGTGTTTCATGTAAGTCTTTTTCTATTAATTATCATTGGAGTGGTTTTCTAATTCTTTCACTTGTTGAATTTTTTTTTTTTTTTTTTTTTTTTTTTTTTTTAAATCCTT
>VVHJ01035393.1:0-24517 GCA_015107715.1 Tylochromis polylepis
TATGGAATAACCATTTAAAAAAAAAAAAAAAACAGTAGAAAAAAATTACCATCTTTGATAAGGGCTCCATCAGCATTAACTTTAGCTCTGAGGTCTGTGTCAGAACTTGATTCTTTTCGGCTTCATTGTTACATATTTGACACTTTTTCATTATCTCTTATGTGGTTACAGTGAGGGGGATGTTGTGCAACTTTTTATGAGTTTGGTTGTGACTCTTAGCTGGGACAGCTGCTTTAATAACACTTTATCAGCGCTGATGTGGAAACCCATAAAGCAGCAAGTAAGATAGGACTTCAGCTGCACGTCTTCCTGGCAGCAGTTTCAAGAATTATAGTGATACATTGACTCACCAGTCAGGCAGTCTACTCTGAAGGCAAATGGATAATATTACTTGTATATGAGTTATAGGAAAGTAAGTGCTGGGTGCTTGGTTTGTCTTGGAGCTATCACAGTCTATAGGTGAACGTAATGGGACCAAGCTGATGTGGCGCAGAGCCCATTACGTTCACATCAGCACGTATCTTCTCCTACACGTTGTTCTTTTTTTTTATGATTCTGCACTGCTCTTTGTTGTTGCCAAGGAACGGTATCAGATGAATGCTGGATCTTATCTTGTCACACTCCTAATTTCCTGTGGACCGGCTCTCCCCTGTGGCTGCTGTGGTGTGTGTGTGTGTCTGTCTGTGTGCCAATGCTGCTCCCGCTAAGACAACAGTGTACTCACACGGGGTAGATAGGTCTGTAATGACCGGGTAAACAAATGCAGAACATATGGAGCCCTCCATTGCCAGGAACACCACCACTCAACAAATGCATCTCACATTTCATATGCAGATCCAGGAGGACAAAGGATGTGTTTTGATGTTTGCATTCAAAAGGCCTCAGCAAAAATACAGGTTTCATAGAGGCACGTCCACTTATGCACAGCACTGAATGGTCCCATTCCTCTCATCAGTGTGGTGAACACAGCCGGTGTTTTGTTAATGTCGGAGATTTTGCAATGGGCAGGTGAGGCCCATTTTACCCTATCTCACTGGAGCTGAACGGTGAATGCTATTTACACCCCAGCCTAAGGCAGATAGCACAGGCAATTTTAAATCTAACCATAGATGGATGGATGGATAGCAGAGGCTGTTTTCAGGGAATGTTAAGGCTAGAGTGAGTGAAAACAGGTGATAAAAGCAGAGTAATGATGTTCCAGTTGTGGTGTCTCCTAGATCAGCAGCAGGGAGCCCAAGATTGAATGAAATCCATCTAGTGCAGCCGGATATTCTCCCACTTTCCTGAGAAAATTGAAAAGAATTCAGAGAAAACTACAGCATTTTTCCCACTTCCCATAAAAATACTTAAGAGACTTGTCTGTCTCTTTCTTTCTGTCTGAATAGGAAATGTGATCTGTAACCATAAATGTGTGCACTCTTTGTCCACAAGTATCTGAAACTTGGTCGATCTTCCCTTCAAGGTCATATCCTTGTGCCCCTCTGGATTACTTCCAGTATATTTTCTCCTTGGAAACCTCATCTTTACCACTTGCACATCTCTGAATTTTTTTTTTTCTTTTTTTACCATGGATTTTATACACAAAATGCAAAAATCATTTTCTGTGTACAACTTACAACTTTCGAGTCTGCGATTATCATTAATGATGATAGCTGGACCTCTGACTACAACCAACATATCCAGCAAGAGCAGTGTTAAGTGGCAAAATCCAAATCAGACTGTTGGTGGCAGATTCCCTTGAAACATTCTGTGGCATCAGAGGAAAAACCATCTAAATATGCCATTTTTTGCAGGGCTTTCAGTCCATAGAAAACACTTTAAAAAAAAAAAAAAAAAAAGAAATTATCCCAGTAATGTCAAGTGTATCATATTTGATACATGTGTTTTTGAGACCTCTACATCATCAGTGTGATATTTTTTTTTTTAAAACCGGAACCTTAACCCTCTTATATGCTTTCGTTTGCATACAAATTTATATTTAGTTGTGTGTTTTGTTTTGTTTTTTTTTTTTTATTTTTCAGAAGATTTAACAAACACAAATTTTCTGGCAGTTATTTCATGGTTCAGGATTTACAGGGGGGAACATTTACTAACAATGACGAAGACAACAACCAGTCATTGTGTGTTAGTACACTGAAGGAGATGCAGAAGGCCATGGTGCAGGGCTGAATTAAAATCAGTTATGATTTCGATATTTTTTTTTAATTATATACTTATTTATTTAAATGGGCCGAGGCATATGAATTTGTGATTGCAACTCCTATACTCAAGACAGTGATAAGGTTAGAAATAACATGGAGGAGTTATTTCTTTATTTTTTTTTAATGAATATTGAATATAACATTGTCCCTCAGACTTTGCTACAAACAGGTAATTATTTAACAAAAGCAATCACAGCCTTATAGAACTTTGGTATTCTCGCTATCGATTTGTTGGTCAGTTCTTTTTATACTGCAAAAATCTACAACCTTAGCACCACAGAAGCAATCCCAGCCAGCACATTTCCTCCTCCCGAGGGCTGCACGTTATTCTCTTTGTTCCATATTCCTCAGACTTCATTTGTCTTACCCTAAAATTTCAGTTTTTTAGCAGTTTCTCCACATGAAATATCCTTCAATTCTTACAAGAATGCTCTTGCAAGGTTCGGGGGGAAAAAAAGCCTTTTTTTACTGAACACACTGTGACTTTGAGACAAAGGGTAGCTTCAGACACTCCAACTGTGCCAACATACTTGTTATCTTGCAGTTGGGGACAAAGTGAAGCCAGCAGAATAAAGAACCAATGGTGGCTGAAACGAAGCCTTTATATGCCCACGTACATTTGATTAAAGATGATTAAAAATGTTCGTATTAAGTAGTGATTTATTCATTCATATAAATATTCTACTTGTAGTTGTAAGATAATTAATTTATTGATTATAGAAAATACAAACCTTATCCAGCAATATCAACAGTGTGAAATGAGTTCCACCTCAGTAGACTCGTTAAAACACTCCTCCACTCTTCAGTGCACTTGTATTGATATTCTAGTATATTAATATAAAAGTAGCAGACTTTAAAAGGGGCCATTGCACATAACAAAATCATTTACTTATCATATTAATACTGGCCTATTGACAGATGACACACTCAATGGCCACTTCATAAGGTACGCCTTCAGAAATGTCTCGATTCTTCACGGCACAGATTCAACAAGGTGCTGGAAACTTTCCTCAGAGATTTTGGTTCATATTAACATGATGGCATCACACAGTTGCTTCAGGTTTGTCGTCAGCACATCTGTGATGGGGAATATCCTGTTCCAACACATCCCAGAGGTGCTCTATTGGATTGAGATTTGGTGACCGTGGAGGCAATTTGATTCCAGTGAACTCACTGTAATGCATGCCACAGAAATAACTCAAAGGCTCCAGTTGTCTAGGTAACCCTCTTTTCTATTTACTACAAGGTCATATGTCATTTATGGATATTCTTCACCCTCATCTGTAGATGCTTCAGTTGTTTGCCTGCAAGTTTTCCTTAGTCGGTTGAAGTTGTACAATGTCATTATCTTTCTGTGGTCTATAGTCATCATGTTCCTGCAAATTGCTTCCAGTGGGTATGTACTTTTACCTCAGTTGAGTGGAACCTGGTGTGGTCTTCTGCGGCTGTAGCCCATCTGTGTGTTTGACCTGTTGTGCATTCACAGATGCTCTTCTGCCTACCTTGATTGTAACAGCTGGTCATTTGAGTTACTGTTGTCTTCCTGTTCTCATCTGACCTCTGGCATCAGCATTTTCAACCAAAGATCTGTTCTCTGTAAAACCTTGAGATGGTTGTGTGGTCAAATCCCTGCAGATCAGTAGATCTACGTAAATCCACGTAGATTCTGAAACACTTATAGTATATGTCTGTCTGGTATCAACATTGCACAGACCATTTTGGTTGTCTGTCATTTGCCTTTTTCAGCAGTTGTTTATAAAGTAACCTTAACATGGACGTGTAGTGTCATTTGAAGGTGTTTGATTGAGCACTTGTCCTGTTTTAGCCAAAAGCTGATTCAGATTCTATGTTCAGTTCCTTTAATTCTGAATTTATTAACAAAATAGATGAACACAGAAGGCATGGTGAGTTTGTATCATACAACAAACATAAACAGAATATTAAAAAGAGAAGAGATGAGAATTAAGAATTTCTACTTCTATAAAATGAAAAACGCTGTTTAATTCCTGTCTGTTTGTGTGGTGTCAGTAAGGCCACTCAAGTACAGGATCTGAATATGTATTCATCTCACTTACACAGTGACTTGCCTCTCCAGACTCATTTATCTGCACATACTATACTTATGAATACACAATTACATGAAAATATGCAAATGCCTGTTTAAGCATTTACCCCTTGGCTGGACCTCTTGAGTTCTGGATATTGAGATTTTACGTCTTAGAAATCGTTTATGCAAAATATCTTCCTCAAAGTAACATATAAACACTTAACTCTTGTTTTTTTTTTTTTCTTTTAAAGACATCTCTGCTTGATTATGAAGGGCTTCAATAACCCCTCGATGTATGATTAGGACATTTAAATTGCCGATTTGAACAAAGAGATCTCAGAGAAGTAAAAGAGCAATGCTATTCTTTATCAGCGCTATTTTCTATTGTCTGCGTCAGCGAAGCAGTCCAGTTCATCGGTTTGTAATTGCTCTCCAGCAATCACATGTCAGGCCTGGCCTTGTGTTTAAGTACTTACCAGATTAAGATCTGTTGCAGTACACAACACAATAATTCAATTAGTCAAGCGCTATTCCCATGCTAACCAGTCAACTGTACATGAAAGCAGACCAGCCCATGCACCACTGAGCACTGGGTAATAGTGATTTAAATATCAATAATCAATCACTCTTTCAAAAAGACTAATAGTTTTTTCCCTTTCTTTCACCTTATGCCAGGTAAATGAAAAATGACGCACCTGAAATGGAAATTTTGAAACGTGAAGCTTCGTCTTGCATGTAAATTTGCACAAGTGTTATTTATGTTCGTTTGTCTGTTCTTGCAGAGGCTTGTTAATAGCACTCTCAGTCACGATGTAAATAACTTCTGGGTAATGTTCCAACCTCTGTCCCTTTATATTTCCCCCTGCTTGCTGCATCAGTGCTGATATAATAATTACTGTGTCCCGTACATTTGGAAGCAGCTTTCATTCATAAAGGCTTATTAAAACATCCCAGAGCTTGTGTGGATTTAGCAAATGGCCTGTTTGAGTTTATGCAGACATTATGCATTCTGGTCACGCTCTTGATTCATGCTGACATCTTTTACAGTGTTTCAGTGTGCGGCTACATTGCCCTCCTCATGACCCTTATTGGCTTTTCTCCTTACAACTCCTATTGATATTTTCACCCACATCATCACAATATATAGTATTGTGTTCGGATGAGAAGAAATGGTGAAGGCCATGTAAAACTATAGTGCGGTTTTCCCAGATAAAATTCACACTGATCTGCAGCCAAAGTGGAGAAGCAGCACTTTTTATCCACTTTGTTGAGCTGTTATTTCACTCTCACTATAGCCTCCAATGTAAATTTTATGGGTTTGAGTGTAATTTCAAAGGAGATTTCTGATGAAGGGACGCATCTAATTTTACTATAATAGGTACTAAATATTAAAAACAATGAGGGACAGGCTGGAAAGAGTAAAATGGAAATGATAACAATGCAATAATTTTCATCATCATGATGCCATCATTACATCTCACTACTTATTTTGATGACCAGAAACACTGTGAGAATCGATGGGATCCCTTGTTGTAGTCTTAAAAGCAAAAGTAATCAGTTCAGGGTCTCGTTTGTCATATTTTTAATTTCAAACGGAGTCCAATCTTTTTAGTGGCTGACAGGTCTGGGACTACAGACAGGCCAGTTAAGCACCTCACAGCACAATGCACAGTGCTGTTCTTGCATTGCCTCTCTGCGATGAGCAAGACCTTCACTAAAAAAAATATGCAGATGGCTATATACCCTACTCCAAACCCGCCTTTATCATTTAGTATCACTAGCCCCTACACAGATTTGGCATTAGCAGTTGTAAAATGTTTTCATTCACAAACAACATTTGGCAGTGCACAATCAATGGTTTTGAGAAAGCACAGTGACAAACAGGTTGCAATTTACTGTTAAAGATTGGCATCCAAGCGACTGGCAATGATCATTTTAACCATAGAGAAGGGAGTGGTCTGCAGAAGTTGTAAATGTCAAGTTGCCAGTTATTTCAGAAGTGGTCTGGGATAAATAAAATAGTAACAATGTGATATATTTAATGCATAATTTGTGCAAAAAAACTCCCCAAAGTGCTGAATAAGTACACCATATTTACAACTCTTGCTGGTAACCAATTTAGTGTGTGTTAATGCAATGAATTTTTTTTGCACACCCTGCAATAAAATATTTAAACCAAAGGAAATCTGCCATAGATTGCCAGTTAGGTGGACTTTGGAATTGAAAAAACATTTGAAGAAGAGGCACTGGCAAACCACGATGACCAAATTTTAAAGCAAAGCTAGCAAGTGTGTTAAGGGTTTGCTAAAGCTAGCACATGAAAAATATAATGCAACAAACTAATATTACATATGTTATTGTTAACTTCATTATGACTGGCTTACACAATGAGTGTTCTGGTCAATGTATGAATGTGTTTTTGTCATCTGTATCACTTTACTGTGCACATACTTTTCTGCTTACAATTGTTTTAGCTAATTAGCCCCTTCAGCACCTCAAACCACAGCAGAACATTTCTTGTTTCTTTAAAATTTGTGTGTGTGTGTTAATGCAAAGACACTGCAGTAACATCTTTGGGAATATGTGTCATCATGTAATGATATAGTTTTCGTATTTCGAGATCCAGCATGTGCAGATCTGATGTAACGTTAATCCTGTGTTGGAAGGTATTTTCACTGACTTGACCTTGTGGTTCACAAGGTATATCTTAATATCTTTGCAGACTTGTGAAAACTGGGTCCGCTTGTGCACTGCGATCAGGACCCACCTTTCATATCTCTGACCATCCTCTGGTCAGGTAGTTTCTGTCTCCCTAAGTCTAAAGAAAAGTTGCAACTAAAGAAAAAGATACTGGGTAAATCAGATGCTTTTATCTTTGATGAGACACCAAACACTGAGGGGGAGGTGTGTATTCAGCATCTTAATTGCACCTCAAGGAAAATGAAATAATTCACTCATTCATTCATTCATTCAATAAATCCACTCAAGACACTTCTCTTTCTACAGGGAGTTTTTTCAGGCGGAAATGCATAAAAAAATAAACCATAAATAGAATAATACATCAAAACACTAATTGTATCACAGATAATTCACTTTGGGGAAACATATAAAATTCAGTGATTGACTAGTAATGTTTCTTTCAGTGCCATAATTATATTTTGAAGTCCCAAAAAGGCAAACAAGTGAAAAGGTTTTCTTTCCTCTCTCTTTCTTTTTGCTGTGTGGTCATAGTGCTTCAGTCTGTGGAAAAGCTTCAAGAAATATTTGAAACCCAAATATCCACAGGTCTAATTGACACAAACTGTTGAAGGCAAATGCAAGGTGATGTTGCAAAAAAAGCAGATGTCCTGTAATAAAAAAGTCTTTGATTACCTTGAGGACTTGCAGATGAACTTGGCATCAAACAAAGAGCTATGTGAAGATGTTTGTGCTGAGCACTCTCAGTTCCTGTCGTCACAGGAGCAAGAATCTAAACTCATCAACCAGGTTGAAGAAGCATTTAGTGCTGCTGATGAAAAGCTGACCACATACCAGACGAATGGTCAAGCTGGCATTGAATTTCCTAAACAGGTGAGCTTTTCAGTCACAATGCATTGTATTTATAGTAAATGGTGCCAACAGGTACATTCTGCCATCCCTGGCTTCTATTCGGTACCTACTGTCAGGAACTGGCTCAAAGTAGGTGACAAAGGGGGAGTCCACAGAAGGACTTTACTTACACACAAAATAACTGATTCAACATTACCTAACCAAAACACAAACGACACCACCAATAGGTTGATGTCGGATGTCTGAGTGTTGTAACTCCCAAGGAAATGAACAGCTACTTCAGCAACCTTGGACCAGTAGCACTCCAAACGTCTGTGAATGGGTCTGTGGACATTGATACCTTTTAGCGTAGCATACAGGAGAGGTATCCTGTGATGATTAGTAGTATTTATAAGCTTGTTCTGTCAAACAGAAGGTGCTTCACACTAAGCAGTGACTTTGAGGCTCAGATTTTAGCCTGCCATAATCGGTGATTTGAGAGTGGACTTCTAGAAATGACCAGTAACTTGATAAAACTGAGATGTAAAAACACATGTACATTTCTGGTAAATGTGTATTATTTGAAGGTACAGTATACAGTTTCAGCTATACACTAAAATGTTGACAGTTTCTAATCAGATGCACTATAGCACAGCACTACTTTGTTTCCTATTAGGCCTATATGAAGAGTTTAGATGGGGCTTACTGAGGGGGAAACGCCCTGCAAAATCCCTTGCAAATTTTTAGAAAACACCACCACAAAATCAGTTATTTTGGTTGCAAAAAAATTTTGGAAAATCTTAGAGGGACTGCACAGACGACCTCCTCCCTATAGTCTTCTTGACAGGTCTTTGAATTGATGCTTTCAGATAGGATGTCACCGCCTGGCGGAGTCCACACGGTGACATCTGCTAATCATCTGTCCAGTGCCTGTTCACACATCCGCCTGTCTATTCGAAGGATCTTGTCTCTTGGTGCCCTCCGCCTGGCTCCGATTCATTCTCACCTTCTGTCTGTATCCATGTCTTTCACACACTCCCACCTATTTCAATTTCAATCTCAACATCATTTTTCATCTCTGCTACACATTCGCTGTGTTTCTGCACGAGCGTTTCAGTGCAGCTTCGTATTACTTAGCCTGTCTGTGACAGGCTGATCATTCAGTCTGACTCAGTGCTGCTGTGATCAAGACGGTGTGACTGCACAGACTCACAATCAAGCGTAATTCCGGTTCATTATAAACTGGATTTTGGCTTATAGTTTCTAATGTTGTTTGTATTGGGCTTGATTATGTTATACTGGTGAAATTGATTCTTCAATCCAGAAGGAAGAAATGCAATGAACAGTTTTTATATCTGTCAGAATTCTCTAGATTATAGAACATTTTTTAAATAAATATCCAACTATGAAACGTTACTGAGGACACTCCACTCCCAGATGTATTCGTGTGACCTTCTGTGATAACCACACTTACAGATATAAGGATTGAATTGTGATATGACATGAAAACAATCCTCTAAAAACACATTTCTTGTTTTTCTGTAAGGCCTGAAGCAGGTCACGCTTAATGGGGCCTCTTCTGGTATGTAATGATCCACCCATGCAGCTCACTCTAGAACCTCCACACAAACATCTCATATTTGCATCTGTGGAGAGCCCAAGGCCTGTCAAGGCCTCTGTTATCTTTTTTGGGAATACATAACAGGACTTTGCTGTTCATTTTAAGACTAAAGACGAAAGAGTAAAGAAATGGTAGGATGAATATGAACAGTGCTGGCTGCAGGACAGGTTTCAGATTTGGTTGACACGCCAAATGATCAGTTCGCGTTCATGCCTGTTCTCATCAATATTAAGCATTTAATGAATTTTTTTACAATGTGAAGCTCTGCAGCTCTGTTGGTTGTCCAGAATATTACTTAACTGCTATATTTTAGTTTACCCTCTTACTTACAGGGCATTGTTTTATGGTAGCTCTGGCTCAGGAGGGACAGTGGGTGATCTACTAATCAGAAGGTCAGTAGTTGAATCTGCAGACTGGGAAAGCTGGAGATTCATTTCCCTAAGTGTTCTTGGGTAAGATACTGAACCCCAAGTGCTGATTTCATAGAATAGAATGTATACAAATCGGTGAATGTGACTTTAAGTTGTATAAATCTTAGTTCATTCTTTTGCCAGTTAGATTTTGATGACCACCAGTTTGTGAAAATTGTATAGGACTGATGAGATTGAGTCAAAAACAGCCTAATTTTATTCAGGCTTTATATTTGTAATTGCTAAACTGCACCATGGAAATCCCAGCTGAATAAATGTTTTTTATTTGAAATAAATTAGTGTAATTATTGGTTTTGATATTTTCTTGTTTAAATGTTTTAACTGTACAATCCAGCTGTCGCTATGTATGTATGTATGTATGTATGTATCTATATGTTGGGTGCAAAACTGCATGCGTTATATGAGCTAGTGGATGGATGCTATGACGCCCTTGCAATGAATTGCTACGGATGCTTGCACACTGAGCTTGGAAGAAAAATAAAATCAAAGTCTATGGACAATTGGACATCATGACAATGGTGAGACTTAGTGAAGTGGTTGGAAAACATTGCACTTTAGGCTCATTGGCTAGATAGTTGTGCTGCTCAGTCCTCAGGGATCTTCACTACTCTCCTATATTTGCAGTGCCAAGCTCCATGTGAAGCTGTAGCGAAACAGAATGAGCTTTATTACATATTTGAATTGTGTGTGTGTGTGTGTTTGTGTGTACGCAATACAAAAGAAGCCAAATGATTTGACTGGCAAAGCTATAGAGATCAAAACTGTGTATTTCATGAAAAAAACAAACAAACAAACAAACAAACCACAATGTAGTGTCAGGCCGCATTTCCCATGAATTTCCGAGAAGATGAGTTGGGTGCAGTACAGATTAGTCTTTCCTCCTGGTCAAGGACACAGTGGCGTTCCCTTTTTATCTCCAATCTTCATTGTGTCGTTTCCTTTCACCTTTATTTATCAGCGGGGTCTCTTCCATTCTGCCCACCAACACATCCGGTGATAAATTACACTGCCCACAGTGGATCATTCTGCACGAATAACTGCTGCCGTACACTAATATGGCACTCAATAGAGTTTGTGCTAGCAGATGTGTATAAAACCTGCTATTATAGGTATTTTGCAGAAGGAGAATACATCTTGATGTTGTAGTTGGAAATATAGCAACAATAAACTGTGAAATAATGGGGTTTTTAAATTATTTTTTTGGCATATGTCAAAGATTTTTCCTCTTATAGAAATAATAGCTGTTCCATTATTATCTGTTGGCAATGCTGTATATAAATTTAGGACTGATTTATGACAGTTTTATATAGTAGGAAAAGACCCCAAAAATCCAGTGATCCCATATGAGAAAGCACTTGGTGACAGTGTGTAACAAATAACAGACTTTTAATGCAAAGAAATCTACAGTGGTATCAGGTTGAGGGAGGGTCGCTGTCTGCTGCTACTGGTTGAGGAACAGGGAAAGATATACAAACAGCAAAAAATATAACAACACTTGGCAGGCGACATCAATAGCTGCAGATTGGGAATATGCAGCACCATGACCTAGAGATGCGTGCAGAAAGGTACAGAGCGAGAGGACAAAGTACAGGAGCATAAATACATAAAGTTAAAGATTTGCAGTAGTCACAGGGAGTGGAGGAAATGATGGTGATGCACGCACCATCATGGGAGGTCCCCCTGAAGCTTGATCCAGCAGCAGCTTAATTGAAAAGTCATGATGCACTCTTCAAACTTCTAGGAACCACAAGAAAGCCCGCACTCTTATAGCAAAGCGCTCTGCAGTGTTCTCTGTTGTCTAATACTGAGGTCGTCAAGACATTTTGGGGGCCCGGTCGTTCATTTGCAGAAGACTTTTGTTGAACGATTTGCATTTCAGCTCGCGTAGGGAACTACAAAACAATTTACTGCATCACATGAACTTCTGTGATATAGTAAATTGTCAGATATTTTATTAGAAAAGCCACCAGAATGTTTACTTTATATTTTTCTTTTCAGTATTTCAATTCTCTTTATTTGGAAAAATACAGCATTGTTTCACTGACCCCTTGAATTGGAATTAATTTATTTGACTGATCCCTTTAAGCGGGACCCATGCTCTCAAGTAGTTTACGTTACAGCCAGAGACATTAAGCACTGAAAATACTTCACGGAAAAATTCAAGTTGTCTCACATTTTACATAATTGCAACATCAAAATTTCTGTTTAAATAGGTATTGTTTGCTTAATTACATCAAATAGATCTCAATAGGTGCTTAAGCATATTTACCAAGCAAGCAAGCATGTCTGTTGCTCATGCATTTATTAAAATCCATGCCTCTCCGGCTGGTTTTCTCCCAGTTTTTCCTCCACTTCTTGTCTGTGTGTATGTATGTGTTTTTGTTAACTATATTCCAATGTCTCATTACGATTGGTTGACGGTTTATGTTTTATTCATCATGTTCCTGAAAAGTAACAGTGCCGCCTAAGTCCTCAACTAATCATGTTCTTCTAGGGAAGAGTCTTTTCCATCATTAGGTTCACCTGTGGTTCTCCTCAGTTGTGAATGCTAATATGGAAGTGATGAGGTTAGTTACACAACAGCCCTGGCTGCATCTGTAAGTGCAGGTTGAAGGATGAGACCTAATCACCAAATCAAGTCTGTCATCCTCTCTGGTCTTGCTTGAGGCGAGGAAGCATTGGGAGTCCCTAATTGCCAATCAGGGATAACTAGAGTGCTGTGGTGTGGGTTTGCTGAATGCAAGACTAGAGAGAAGGTACAAAGCAGACTGCAACCTGACTCACAAGTGCAGGAATCCAGAGGTAGCTGAGGAGAATTAGGTCTCAGAGAGGTGTTTTTATTCTCTACGTCAGACTGTGTTGTGTCCCTTTGAAGAACACTGTTGACTGAGAAGCTGAGCAGTTAGGTTTCCTCTCCTTTAGCCATCACGCTGCATTTGATTGTTTTGTGGGGTTTTGTTTTTTTTTTGGTTTTTTTAATGGTGTGGCAGACTCTGGACTATCTGAAGTATGATGCAATTTTTACAAATATAAAATATTCTCTGTGCATGTGTGTGTGTGGGAGTTGCATCATTAAATAGAGTTATAGTGACAGTTCCCAAAGACAGAATCTTTGTGTGTGTGTGTGTGTGTTTGACAGTCTGGGTTTGTTTTTTTGTTTTTTCAAATGTATTCCTATTAAATGTATTCATAAAATCTAGGAATACAGCAGCATTGTTACATGAAGACTGCTCTCCCTCTGAGTTGGGTGGCTGTCATCTGTTAAATCTGTGCTTTTTTTTCATTTCTTTTTTGACTTTTTGGTTCAGTCGAGAGCAAAAAGTGCTGAGTGGACAACTGCAGTTGGCGTACTTGATAATGTACCCTGACGTTTTTTTATTTTAATATGTTTTGTAAAATAAGAGTGGCAGCCAGCATTCCCTTAAATAAAATGCTGACAAGGGGTTTTGAAATTTGTAACCAGACAAATATATGCATGGGAAGAAATAAATGATTTAGGCCCGTTGGAATAGCTGTTCATAATTAAATGTATTAATTTTAACATGTATTCCATAGCATACTACTTTATTTTAATATGTACATTAATTATTTCATTCACAGATAATTAAATTGCATTCTATACTAAAGTACACAGTGATGTTTGTTTTGCTATTTTACTAAAAGCTGTTCAGCTATAGGATCTGTTCTTTAAATGAAATTAGAAATCTTTAGCTTGGGACTGTTTTCTGAGTCTGACTAATACTCCTGAATTTCTAAGTCCAGCACAATAATGTACGGTGCGTTTGTTCATTATAATGAAGGAACACATCACCCGAGCGTCCAACAGCGTAGCTGACTGATGTGTTTAAACAGCAGTGACTCAGAGGAATAGACGTATCAAACTTTGGGTCACAACAAAGTGCTTCTTATCCTGTCGTTGGAATTTGTTGCAAATACTGAAATCAGATCTATATAAGGAAAGTAGAGAAATAATGATCACTATTAAAAGGAAAAACAGACAGTTTCTGATTGGTATCAGCCAATAGGAAGTTAGAGATTAAATAAACAAACTAATCAGGACTCTGTCTAGAGGAAGTCGGATCTCTTTAATTAATGTTCTTTAAATAGTTTTTGTTAAAACAAAAGCAAACTGGAAAACCAAGCGCACATTGTATGTATTTCTGTTTCCTCTCATTGCCAATTTAACCAATCAGTTTCCTAAAAATGTTCTTGTCACATAAGTTCTCAGTACAGATTGGTATTATGATACAAAAAGTATTGTGTATATACACAGCTAGGAAATAAGTAATAAAAAAATAAAAGGATATCTTCATGGAGGCAAACGAGATTAGAAAAATAAGTAAAAAGGAATTCAACAGGGCTTATTCACACAAGCCAAGTTGGCTCTCTAAATCACATTGTGTTCTTTTCTTGATACTCTAGATGAAGCAAATTTTGCTGAGGGATTAATATCAAGGTCTCCTATTAAACAAGAAATTGTGCTGGTGATGGTGAGTGGGTGGAAGGAGATCGTGAAACAACTGACTTGCTGATGGTTAACTGTATTTACTCTGATTGGGCAGAAGGATCTTGGGAATTATGGGTATCCACGCACTGCTTGTAAAATCCTATTAAGTGCTCATTATCTATTGTATTAAACACAGAGATGCGCAAAGAGCTTTTCCCTTCTGCTTCTCCTGTTACTCTAATATGAACACAGAGATTCTCACTCAATCCCTCCCATGTTTGATTATCTCTGTGTGTTTTATGTAATTTTAAAAGCTAATCTTTTAGCTATTAACTTTTTTTGCCACTTGAAGTTTTGCAACTTTGTGTGTCTCGCTGGAAAAGCACAACTTTTGCTTTGAAGGCAAACTGTCTCTGTTTCTGGTTTGCATCTTACTTTTTAAAGTTTCATTAAAGCTTAGAGGTTAGTTAGTGTTTGCAGACAAGATGACTTCTTTTCTACAGCCAACTGTTGCAATCTGCTAGCAACCAAAGCAATCGCAGTTTGTTTTTGTTTGTTTTTTTAAGCGTCCTTTTGACAACTGATTTCAATCAATCATTGCTAGCTTCTGATGTCTGCCAGGGGGTTTCTCACTTGTCCCATGACTGTGTTACCTAGACCTGATCAACGCTTTGCTTTGGTTGTCTTACTAAGTGATTTGTCCAATGAAAACACTGACAACCAAGTTAGCTGATGATGCCCAAATATGGGGGGAAAAAAATGATTAAAGCTGATCTTAAAATTATATGATGTCATGGCATTAGTTGGCCTTTTTGCATGTAGGTTGCCTTGACTACACACTGAATTAAAGCAAAAGTTTTCAGGTTCAATTCAAAAGACAGTGTTTGTGGGTTTACAAGTTCCTATGGGTTCAGCTGAAGGCTCTGTATAGTTTTCATTAAAGAACTCCTTGTTTATCAATTCATTTACTGTAAAGTCCTCATGATTTTTTTTTTTTCCTGCTTTAATTTAGCCGGTGTTTAACTGTTAGTACAAGGCAGTGCTCATATCAACAGAAAAATTTTAGACGGGATTCCACATAATGGAGCTCTGGTGCTTTATACTTCAAAAGCTTCCACAGATTGGCTGTCACTGGTCTGACAGCCAGCAGCTGAGAGCCACTTTTGCCCGCCTGCGAGAGAATATACGACAACCACCAACTTATTTTATATAAGTGGCTCATGAATACATATTTGCAAAAAATTAGATAGATCCTTGTATGTCCCGTTTTGTGTTTTGCTTTCAAAAAATATTTTTTCACATTACAATTTGTAAGCATAAAGCAATGCCAGCATGCTGGCCGCATACAGCTGTGATGATAATGATACATCAAGCCTCCATTATTTCAAGGACCCATAAATGAAGAAGCTTGGGTCACGACATAGTATATGTAATATGATGCTATGGCACAGTTCAACTGAGGCAATTACAGCTGGTAACATGACTGTTCACATGCCTCCTCATAGAGAGCTGGGTTCATAGGTCAAACACAGCTATGCCTGGCGAGGGCTGCTGAGGCTGGAGTGGGAATACACCAGCAAGTCTCACATTTATCATACAGACTACGCTGTACAATAAATAAAGCACAGCTTGTGCTTAATATGTAGATGCAACATTAAAAAAAAAAAAGCCATTTTAAATCAGTAGATGCCTGTGAGTTACTGGAAGTTTGATATCTGCAGTTACCATATAGCGGTTAAGACTAACTATAGCCGAGAATAAAGATGACGTATAAGCCTGGCTTCATTTTTCTTTTTTGCAGTTTTAATTTTGCAGTTTTGAAATTCTCTTGTTTTATTTTCAATTCTTCCACCTTCCCCTTTTACCTCCCCTCTTCTCACTTTGGAGTCACTGAGCTCCAGGATTAGATTAACTATCATTTATAGCAGGCCTGGGAGGCTATGAAGAGAAGACTCCATCAGATGGCGAGATAATGGTGCTTTATGATAGATCCTGGCTAATGAAATGCCACTGACTGTAATGAGATCAGTGAAAAGTGAGCTTTTGACCCCCTGAAAAGGGTAGGGAGCATGCAGAGAATATCTACTAAGAATGTTCTTGACATCTAAGATTTCTGCCCTCTTGCTTCCCTCTTCCTGTTAAGGACACAGCTCTTCTGAATTCATGACTGTGGGTGTGAGGAGATAAAACTGCGAAAAATGTCTCATGGTTCTACAGTAATGCAGAGTTTGGCTGCACACTTGAGCTGAAGCACGGTTTAAATCACACATGCAAAAAGCGCACACAGTTGAAATGCCAAAATGCTAATGCCAACATTTACCAGGGGCTGAGAGGTGGGGCTGTTCAAACAGTTGTGGGTGTTTTTTAAGGTCAAGAAGAAGATTACGCATTCACTCTGGGCCTCAGAGGTTCACATGTGTGAACAGTGAAACTGCACAATATCATACCTGACAGCAGCAGGCGGCGCGTGAAACGCTGAGGTTGTTAGAACTTCTGACATGGACAATTTTAATATGTAACATGAGCCTGCTGTACATGTACAGCAATAGGTAGATTAATTTCACACATAATGGACCACATAGTTAATATGTTAATTATTCTATATTCAAGATGCTCTTCTGTATACAATCAACGTATTGATTGATATTTTTACATCGACAAGGGGATTCCCAAACTGTGTTTGTGATCATTATACCTGTGCTTTTTCAGTCTTTTCTAGGTTGTTTTTGTTTTGCTTTTTTGTGCTTTTTTTTCCTTTGTGGTGAATGCCGTTGTGAATCCTGGGAATTTTGAAGGCAATCAGTGTTCAACTCCATAGTGTCATCGCCTCAGGCGTGAGACTGTTGGTTTTTTTTGGAGAACTGCATACAAGTCCGTCTCTGTACCTTGTGTTGACTGTTTACCCTTCTTTCTCTGTAGCCAAATAGCTACACAAATGTGGGACTGTGAATCCAGCTCCAGTCAAGAGTGGATACATTTCTGAATTTGTTTTTTAAACCCTGATTTTTTTTTTTTTTCTAAATTTCTGCCTTGTTTCTTTCAATTAATCTCATCAAGGTAAAGACCCTAAAGTATTAGAAAGAAACCCCAACAATCCCATAATCCCATATGATAAATCCCTTGGCGACAGCGAGAAGGAAAAACTACCTTACGACATGAAGAAACCTCCAGAATAGATATACAGTAGTGGTGTATAAACGGAGAGAAAAGAGCGTGAGAGTGAAGCTCCTCAGCAGCCTAAGGTTACTGCAGAGTAACTAAGGGATGATTCATGGACCCAATCCTAACTATAAACTTGATCAAAAAGGAAAGTTTTAAGTCTAATCTTAACAGTAGACAGGGTGTCCGTCTCCCAAAGCGAAACTGTGAGCTGGTTTCACAGGAAGGAGCCTCCCATTCTACTTTTAAAAACTCTGGGAACCACATGAAGCCTGTGGTCTGAGAGTTGTGCTCTGTTAGGATAATAAGGTACTATGAGCTCTTTAAAATATTACAGGGCTGATTGTTGAAGATTTTGTGTGTAATGAATTCCGAGGCCAATAAAGAGAAGCTAATATGGGACAAATGTGGTCTCTCTTTCTAGTCCCTTACAATACTCTCGCCACAGCGTTGTGGGTCAACAGAAGGCTTTTCGGGGAGCTTTCAGAGTGTGAAGGTGAAAATTTCAGATCTGCCAACCAATCAAAACACTGTATTGTATAAAAAATAAACATGATGTATACATTGGTCAAAAAAATCCATACTTATGTTTTCCATTTTTGAGATGTGGGTGACTTCTTTTCAGTTATGTCATCCGGACTCTCTTCTGCAGTGTTTTAGTGGAACCTTAGCAAATAGTACAAAATATATCGTTTGTCAGGTGTGAGGACATCACCTTTATTTAAAGCGGCACTTTTTCTGTGAATGTGGAATCACAACAGTCATCATGTTACATATTGGCTATTTTCTTTTCTGGTTGCATACATCCATCTTATTTTAGTGCATAAAATATTCCTGCCTTTTCTCCTTATGTATTTCAGGTATATTGCAAGTCATCAACCTCTGTCTTTTCTCATTCCTGGCCATTTTTCTTCTCAGCTAGTCAAAAAGTTGTGTGACAGCAAAAGGCACCCGAGAGCTGTCATCCTCCTCTCATCATCCCGTAGAGCTCAGCCACATGTTGGGTCTCTGTAGGTAGGTCAGGGGTTGGGAGAAATCATCTATAGCTTCAGGAGCTTTCGAAAGGAGCTTATGCACAGCTGACAAGTTTTCATTTCCACCTTTCCCCCCTCTCCTCACTCAGCTTCATTTTCCATCACTGCTGTCATTCCCGGGCTAACAGCATGCATTTGCTTCCCCTCGACAATATATGTTTTGCTTCTCAGGAGGAGACGGTTTAGAAGATAAATTGGTCTCATTTCCCCCTCATACATTTTATTGAAGTGCGAGATGCTCTTATTTTACACACTTTGCCTGTGGCTATTTAATTATGCCTTTTTCTGCGCTTGTTCAGTTGCAGACTAGTGTTTTAAAATCCACCTGACTGGCAAAAAAAACGGGCTTTAAATCAGATTAAGTCTGTAACCACACACAAATTGATGATGATGATAATAATGAATTTCTCTTTACAAAGTCTGCCTGTCTCTGACAAAAAGCTCACCTACTGGCAGCAGAAGAAAGACCGAAATGGGCTCTGCTTTTTTTTTTTTTTCCCCCCAAAATGATTTCTTTTATTGTCAAGAAGTCATTTCCGTGGTAAATCTCTTATTGAAAAGGACAGGGAGAAGTCACAGAGAGTTAATATACTATTTTAGAGATTTCTTTAATTGAAGAGTCATGGCAGGATTAAATTTTATTTGGTCCAGGGGAGCAGCCGGTCCTGGTGAGGATACAAAGGAAATTGATTTTGTGCCCTACATCCTTTCCCATAGCTTCTGGCCTGCGTGTGGTTGGCACGGCACAGTGTCATGTCAGGGTGAGCCAGGATGCAATATAGTTCCCTACGCTTCTTTATCTCTCTGTGTGGAAGGGGGTTTGGGTAAGTATAGTGGGTAGAAAAACACATCTTATTGGCAGCCAAACATAGTGTTTCTATCTTTTTTTTTTTTTCTCTTATGCCACTGAAGTCTGTCGCTACCTCTTCAACTGTGTGGTTAAAAAATACGATAAGGAAATTTGGCACCCTGAATGGAGACCGTTCCAGGATTTCTTTTCACCAGATTTTATGGCTGTGGTTTGAACAATCTGGGGCCACTGACTGGTCAAAGTTGAAGGTGTTTTTATCAAAATAACTTTCAGGTGTTAAAAATTATTTATTCCTGGATCATACTGAGCACCGTACGACAACAATTTCTGTCATATTAGGTTTAGTAGTTTAATGAATAAAAAAGCAGCAATGTTCTTCAGAGCAGGCCTCAGAAAAGTTGGAATTGGATTTCCCTCTGTGATCTAAATACCTATCCAAATGGATATCCTATATTTGCTACATTTGTTTAACCGCTGCATAGAGAAACTGCATTTACAGACCTCACTCACACTTAATATGCTTTACAGCTACGCTCCATCATCACTCAGCTGTTCTGTATCAAGTTCAGATGGTCAGAGGATTGGTTTTGAATGTCAGCTATGCTATCCCTCTGAGGAAACCCTTTTAGACTCATTGAGCCTGAGGGGAAACTGGCTCAAATGGACACCTCAGGGCAAGTTGGCCTGCTCGCACATATTAGCTCAGGCTAATATGTGCGAGGCTGACCTTTTGGTTATAGTTAAAGGGTGTTTCGTGTGGCCAGATGTGGCAAAGTAGGCTGCGCTGTGTCTTTGAAGAGAGGCTGATGCTCTGAACTTCTTGCTTCTGCAGCAGCATGTTACATTAGTTCATCTGCCTCACTGTCACCTCCTTCACACAATGTTTGCTTCTTCACAAATGTGTGAAGTCCTGATACCCTGCTGAGTGCTAGATACGCTGCTGTCTGGGAGGAACTTTAAGTGCACCAATAACAGCGATCCAACACGTCCTTGAACACTGAGATTAGTGGAAAACTGCTCACAAAGGTTTCATGTTCAAACACATATTGTGTGCACATTTGTGTACACATACCGGATCTCTGGGGACAACATACCTAGGTACTTTTCTTCAAATCATTGGGAACTGTGAATTAGAAAGTTGTCCATCTCTCACTAGAGGCCCCAGCATCCTTCGAGATTGTTTTCTTTGGGAATAATCTGTGAGCTGTACTTGAAAAGGACCAATTCGCTCAATCTCGATGCTGTTACAAAAAGTAGACAAAGGGCAAGCGAAAGAGGAGAAAAACAAGTTCAAGAAAAAACACACCTTCTCACAGAGGTTTTGATTCAAACTAATGCACTAGAGGGTTCATTTGTAACTGCGTAAACATAACATGGGGCCTTAATGAGGCTCACTTCAATTCCCACATAAAAGTTAGGATTTAAGAAAGCAATTTCAAACTGAGAATGTGCACAATACTGAAGCTCTGATGAATATCTAAGTGGTGCAGTGAGGTGGTGAAATGAAGCCAGACTTATCACAACGCCTCAAGTGACACATTTAATTTCAGTTCAAGTTACTTATTAATCAAATTTTATCAAAAATATTAATGTTTTTGCTTGGGTTAGTGAGCCTTAACTGCTCCCCCTCCTGAAGCAACTGAAGTCAAATCTAAAATCAGTCTCCTCTTGCTATGCCATAAACATCCTCTCCTCTCATCTCTGGAAGTGGGAAATGTGATTTTGAGGGGGACGGACTGTAGCTGATAGTTGTGGAGCACCATTTCTATTTCCCTTCTAATGCTATGCACATATCACCAAATACAATGGATTTCATTCGGTGTGTGTGTGTGTGTGTGTGTGTGTGTTGTAGTACAATTACACAGTGTGCAAATGTTTAAAATGTGGAATTAACGCCAATTAACAGTTGGGTCACATCATTACACTCCATACCTTTATTATGACTCGTGATCATAAACCAAGTCAAGCTCACTATAACAAAACTCGCCTATAAACTCACCTTCATTTGAACTTCCATCTTTAATTTTCAAATCATTTGAAAACGGATTGTCATCATCTTGGCAAGTTTTGAATCAATCAGCCAAATTGCTGCGACTGTAAATACTGCAGTGATGCTCGTGGTAATGCTGTATAATGGATGCACTGGCGTTGCTGGAGGACTACTTTAATAGACCATTTTTCAAGATTCTAATTTTTACACACCAATATTCAAGAGATTGATTCTTTATGGCTGAATTTGGGCGCATAGAGGGCCTGATATGAGGCTGATCCATGTGCACACATTTCCAGGAAGTAATTAATTGTGATGGGAAGAACTGACAGATGTTGTAAAGTGTTAATCAGCAAGTTAAATATCAACAATGGGGACTAGGGTACTGTTTTCTTTTCAAAAAAGTAGCACTGACTCAAAGTGTGTCTCGTAAGCTTTCATTCATTTATTGGTGTCCTAGTTGGCTTGCAACGGTTTACAATCTAGTTTTCACTGACCATAGTCGACAAGGGAAGCAGCTATTTTGCTGGTAGTGTTTACACCACCAGTGATTTATTCAGAGAACATTGCCTGCAGGTGTGCGTGTGCATGTTTTGTTTTGTTTTTTCACTTTAGTTAATCAGGCTTGTCTGTATGTGCACATGCACTTTTAATATGGATCCTACACATGCTTATAAATAAGGCCCCAAGTCCTTTCAGCGTGCAGCAATATTGATCAGAAGTGCTCTCTCTTTTCTCCTTAGAATGAAGAAACACCTACAAAAAAATAAATAAAAAAATAAAAATCCATTAGCGCTAATATGAATTGATTTTTATTACTTTTTATATTAATGGCATTCAAATCTGATTGAGTAGGGGCTTGTTAATGTGAGCTGTAGCACAGCTTTTGAAATATTCTTGTTCAATTGAAGTTATTTCAGCCATCAATCCTACCGTAGTCCTAAAGCATAAAATCCCTCCTTGAATAATAACTATGCTCTTTCACATATACTGTTTTTCTTTAATTACCTTTGAGGACAAAATAGAAATCCTAATATATGTTAAAAAAACAAAAAAACAAAAATAGACCTAAAGATATACATACAACCTTTTTTTTGTTTTTTGTTTAAACTGCAGTTGGTATTAAGCTTTTTCAAAACATCAAGGGTGTTTTTCAGTAAAAAAAAATATCCTCCAAGCCAGGCTGTAAGCAAACCAACTCTACTTTGCAAACTCGGTGTTGATGTGGCATCTGGTGCAATGACTGCTTAGCTGTGTGTGTGTGTGTGTGTGTGTGTGTGTGTGTCTGATTAACGGAACAGCTTTATCGTCTCGGTTGCAGGATGTTGCAGAAGAGCTCTGGTCAGTGCTGTCTGATAGGAAAACTCTCTCATACTTCTGACAGTGGTTGTGTTATTTGTTTGACGGGCGTCAGGGGAGAGAGATTACTTTTAAGAGTCCTCACACATATTACAAAGCTGCCAGTGGCAGGAGTGCTGACAGCTGATCCCTCTGTAGGAGTGTGATGCTCAGAAAAGCAGAGGGTGCTAAGATGCCAGTTGTCAGAGAGGTTAGGGGTGGACAGACTTTCCCACCATATGATTATTTGGTCCCTTTAGCGGGCATCCTCCCACAGCTTCTGTTACTTTAGAGATGAACACCGCCTGATGTTAATATCCATCCTGGATGATTAGTTTATAATCTTATAAACCCCACACGGAACCCAAATTTTACTTATAAAACTTTTAAAGATAATGGTAAGCCTTGCGTATGACTGTTTTGCACATTTTCTTGTTTCAAGAATTGCGGCTTATTAAAAATTTTGAAAAAAATTGCTGCTGTTATATTCATTTAAATTGGACTATACGATAGACTGTATACTATGATGTGCACAACGACTCAGTAGTAATGTGATATCATAGAAGTAATCAGTGATATGTAAGAGATGATTTGTTGAATGGACCTGTAACTAAGACTCTAAAAAAGCCTCATAACCAATATGTAATAAATGGCTGACGTGTAACATCCAACCTATATTTAACTCAAAATAAGTTTTAATTAGATTTAATTAGACATAAAGTCTTGCACTCAGGGCTACAGAAACTGTGTCTTTATATTTCCATGATAGAGTTAAGTTATATAATATGATATGACGCCAAAACTGTTAAAGTCAAGATTGGGTGGACTGTAGGACACAAACAAAAAAAAACTAGTGCAGGATTGGGAGAAGATTGTGATTTCACCCATGATTTTCAGCTAATGTTCCAAACTCCTGGTCCCAACAGTCTTGTCTTCAATAAGGTTTCCTCAGATTAATGGCATTGTACAGCATTCAGAGCCCTCTATCCTCAGACAGGAAAAAACCTCCAAACTTCTACTTTGAGTGGTTTTTCTAGTAAAACTAGAAAAACAGACATTGCATCATCTTTTAGCAAGAACATTAACAGAAAAGAGCAATATTTACCATGGATGGATGAGCAACAAATATTGAAGTGAGTTTAAATGCAGATAAATGAGAGATCAAACTTATAGGATTAATAACGTGGAATTGGGAACAAAGAGTAACTAGCAAGCAAAATCAGGAAAATATTGTTTACTGATAAATAATAAGAATTTCCCCACTTACATTATCAGATTTTATTGGGCACTTGGGAAGTAGAAACAAGCTGTGAATACAACATTTACATATTTGACTTGATATCAAATGACTGCGTTTAACACATCTAGCTGCTGTCGAACAGTATGGCCTTTTAGAGCTGTGCTGCTGTCCAACTGATGAATTAAAATCTGTAGCCCTGGATGTCTACCTACACTGGAGGGACATGTCTGTCTGCTAAATGGCTCACTCTGTTAAGCAGCCAGTCGCTAACTGTGCTGTTTGGTGCTGAGCAGGTAGTGTAAACAATGAGCTGAAGCTTGTTAGAAAGATCTCTAAAGCCTATGGGAGCCTAGGGGACACAAAGACAGCAGGTGTGCACTGATTTTGGCTATACTATTTCCACATAAAATAGTCATTTAGAGAGAAAGTTAGAATTGACAGAATGTCTTTCTTGTTTTGGTTTTTTTGGGGGGTTTTTTGGTTTTTTTTTATATATCGCACAGTGCACAGTCTGTCTGGGTAACAGACCATAATCACAACACAATGTATTTGCAAACAGCTTGTTCATGGGTCCAGCTGCTCTCTTCTCTCTGACACTCACTGAATAGAGTAGACACAGAGATGTTTCTGCAGCAGGAGACCAATGATTTGTCCTCAAAGGACATTACAG